>LYUA01000031.1:972059-982853 GCA_002093875.1 Calopteryx splendens | reverse complement strand
GGGTGCTGCCCTTCTTTACTCCATACCTAACTTCACCGACCCACAAACCTCCCAGGTCCCAACTTTAGCAAGAGGGGCAAGGTGTTGAGGGGTGGTAGGGGTGGTATCGAAGAGGGGAGAGGGAGGTTTGAGAAGGGGTTTAGGTGGCGATGGGGAGGGTACTCTCCCTCCTCCTCCTCTCTCTCTCTCCTTCCAATTCTTTCGCGTCGTCTCGTTTCCTCCCTTCCTTTCTCCCTCCCCGTTTCTTCCTTTTCCTGCCGCAGACACACTCGCACGCTCTCCCTTTCCCCGAGCCTGAAATCCTTTCCCGTCCAATTCGATTGTGTTCCCCGGGAGGAAGGTGGAGAACACGGTAACGATGGGTAATGGCACAAGATGATGGGGATCCGAGTGGAATGGGGGTGGGGGCGTGGTGGTGGTAGGGATGGGGAGGGAGAAGGATTGTAGAGTGGAAGAGGGAAGGAGGAGGGTGGTTGGGTGTTCGCCCGGTGCGCGGGCAGCGAAGGGACCCGCCTGAGCCGTGACTGAGCCATGCTCGAATCCGTTGTGCGTAGGTGTGCACTTAGTATGGTGCATCGCGAGGGAGGGATTTTAACAGTGGGCGTGACGTAAGGGATGGAATGGTTTATGAACTGCTTGCGTCATGAGAAGAGGTTAAATTCCTCGCCATGTGGTGTCACCCGATAGAGTTTGAGCGGCCGGATGATTGGACGCAAGTGCTTCATGCATTTCTTTCGCTCTTTTCCCCTTTCGTCGTCTACAATCCGTGTTCCTTCATGCACTGGGGCATTGGTGATTACGGACGGCTGTCACCGTTCCATCCTCTCGGAGGGCGGAAGTTAGTTTGAGAAATGTTTTTACTATTTCTTACTCACTGTTACACTCATGTGGGGTGGGAAATGCGACCTCATATATTTGAAAAGAGGCAGGCAGGCTTCTCCCTTAGGGTGGGAAACAGAGGAATTGAGAGGAAAGTTAATCAGTGAGTTTTAATTTTTTTAAATTGCAATTACCTTTGTCTTATCCTTCCTGGTGTACCTAAGCATTTATTAATGAGTTGTCCTGGATCTCTCGTGTTTATCGTACAAGGAATGGATCATTTCTTTAAAGAGAAAATAGAGCGGAAATGAAAATTACAATAAGAATTTTAAGAATTTAATTGCTTTAATTGGCGAAAAAAATTATTCGTTACTTATGCTACTACTATTTCAATGAAAATACTATTGTTTATCTTCAACGGTTCATCTACCTGCTAAATATGATGCCTGGCAAGCGGTTGTAAAATGTCAAAATTCATTGCATAATGCAAAATTAATTACAGCTAGAAATCATCAGTTAATACGTGTTTCTGATTTTGCAATTAAGTAATAAACGTCTGATAGTGTGAAAAATATTTAAAATAGTGGTGATGGACGCCGTCTGCTTATCTATAATAGTTAACTTCTTGATTAAGAAATGTATATAAATTATAGTTTATATTTTTAATTAATTCCAAATTATTGTGTGATGGAGGATATAGTAATCGCATTAAAGTTCTGCACAGGCGTTCAAGAAGCTCTGTTTTTACTACGACATCCACAGATGGATTTTTGTATGACTAGCCTTTAGAAGAGAATTGGACTATATTGACGCTTTAGTGGTTATTCAACGATTCATGCACGTCAACAGCTTTTATAACTATCAGGACATTTTCAAGAAACAATGAATTTCATAACATGCCTAGCGAAACAAGTAAGGGTTAGGTTTGATGGTGGGGAGGGGAAAAGATTTGAGCAGAGTAAGAAGGACGCGGGGAGTCGTGGGGGCAGAGAGGTGACGCTTAAGCTGTTTTTTCAATTGGTGATGATGCCAGACAAGTTAAAAAGAGAACAACGAAAATGCTCAGCCGTTTCCGATCGACTGATTCGAAAGGATTTCCCCTCTCCTCCAACTCCTCCAATGCTTGCTCCTTAACGATAGAGCTATCGTATTGACTTCTACGGTAGCTTTTAGATTTCTTAAGGCCTCTAGTCTTTATTTGTGCCGTCACCCCTTCTTTTTTATTTCTTCCTTCCTTATGCTATTACCTCATTTAAGTATTGTTCCTTTCAAATCTCAAAATCAGTGGTTTTGAATTGGAGAAAATCTGCATCAAATTGGATTGCAAAATGATAGTTAATTGATTTAATTATTAGATAGTTGTGTCTTCTAGAATCCTATTGCCTTATGAGCAATATCTTATCATAAAATCTTTAAGGTACAACTTTCTGAAATCCCTTTGATTTAAGTAATAATTAGAAATTAATAGTGATTACATTACTACGATTTTGAAAAAATATTGTGCTTATATATTTGAACAAAATTTTTAATTTACTATCGTAAAATATAAGAATATACGTAACTCACCTCCTGTTTGACGCAAATAGCCATAGTGGCTTTACCAGTTAAATTTTCGACGTATTCTCTGTGCCTTCCGTAAATATCTCTGGAGTTCTTTAATTAATCTCTATCTCTAACAGCTGGTATCGTTTTCCCTTTGCTTACCCTTTAAGACAATTTTACAGTTTTTAAATAGATAAAATATTTCCCCTTAAATAATATTTTTACATATGTATGCATTTCTCTTTTACCGTAGTTTCATGTGCCCAAGTGCATTCTCTCCTCCGTCTATTACTTAAATCTCATTCAATACTCATTCCTCCACATCTTCTCGTTTTTATTTTTTTAAACATCTCTAACTTCACGCACAGTATTTTAATTTGAATTTATTTTTGCTTGAAAGAGCATGATATGACACATTTCTCGCTGTTGTTGAGGTACTTGTCGTATCTGGAGACCAATTCGTAAATTCCCTCTTCAAAGATCGGCGCCGCCAATGATGGCACATACTCCCTCTTCAATGATGACGACCCCCCTTGAAGTTCCGGGAAATTCGTCGTATAGTAAGGTTATTGTGAAATTCGGATTCTTACGAATTTTCTCATCAATTTTCCTGACCAAATCTTAATTGACAACAGAAGGCCACCCACTACTTGGTTTATCATGCACATTCGTTCGGCCTTCCTTGAACACACTTGCCCATTTCCCTACCCATTTCATCAATTATTGCACTGTCACGATAGATCTAAACGATTTGACGATGAATTTCAGCGGTTGTGCTTTCTTCCATTCAGAAATCAAATACTTCGCAGTCAGCGGGACCTTCTATTGACTTCAATATTGCAAACATTCAAAACAGTTACAACAAGCCCTTCAGCAACGGCGAAAATGATGTTGAAAATAGTGTTCTTATGTGTGCTCTCTCGTTTAAAAATAAACTCAAATAAAAAGATGTGAGAAGTTTTTTTTATAGAAAAACTGTCGTTCATTTTTTATCGCCCCTCGTATATCTCCCCATCGGCTCCCTCTTACTTTTTATCAATATTTTCATTTCGTTTATCGATTTTTGTTTCTTCAATGCCTATCAATATTTCATTCTATTACCTACTATTTCCCTACTACCTACTTTCTACTATTCCTCTACCTCACTCCCATTTCTTCCTTTACCCAGGACTCCCATGTCAGGTTTTTCAAGCAGGCGTGACAGACAGACAAACATATAGTTGGCGATTAGTCTCTGCTATCTTTTAACTTTCGAATTGAGACACTTCCGATCCTTTATCATGAACGAGAGTTATTTAAATAAGCAAAAAGAAAATCGCGGCGCACGATACTTCTCTTATGAAGCTAAGATTTGACTTAGCGGGGTTAAAAATAACTCCTTGAAACAGAAAAATTGCTTTTTACCAGTTGGTTAAGTCCAATGTGATACGTACGTGGAGATTTTTAACTTTACTTATACGTAACTAAAAAACCTCTTAAATAGACAATATGTCATATTGTCATTTTCTGTTAATTTTTTTCAAATATCTAAGTACTAAATTTCATCTTTTCCTTCTTTATCCTGTGCGTCATACGATTGGTATACTTTGCATTACCTACCGATGTTGGTAATCCAAAGGTTCGGCAATTTTCCCTTAACTGCCTAAGTACGGTGCAGATACCATGTAAAGCAAACCTTTATTCTGCGTCTTCCTAATGCTGTTTTAGAAAGTCCATTGCCATATTTTCTTGTTTTTTTTTCACAACGCAGGCGCATGCTTCCTCAATAATTTTCATTCCTTTGCTTTAAAAGAGCAAAAATCAAAGAATTCTCTGCTCTGAATTTCAATAAAGGTGCTCTTAATTTTCAATTGTTGATAGTAAAATAAATACTGGATTGCTTGAAATGAAGATTGATTTTCCCTGAACCCTGTGATATGCCTTATTTTCGGGAATGTATTGAGTTATACAAGTGAAAATGGGGAACTTAAAAGAAGGGGGTCTAACAAAAATTGTGCGTATGATCATTCATAATTGAGCTCTATTTTTAAAAACTAATCTGATGGAAGTCTTTAAGTATGGTTTTATAAAGAAAATAATAAAAACAAATAGATACTTTCGTAGACAGTTTACTGTTACTGTAGTAATAATATGCTTTTGTCCAGGAAATTTTCAATTGTTTAGAGTATTTCAGAGAAGTGGAGTACCGTGCTTGTCTTGCATTTAATGTTCTTGTTGAACTATTAAATAGTCTACTTTTCAACGATGTCTTATGTGTGTATGTCCCCAAGGAATGTACCTATTATTAAGAATGTTGGAGTTTCGGTTTTTGTTGAAAGTTTAGTCTAGTCAAAAAGGATTTATTAATCGTAAATTTCCATTTTATGACACCTATGAGATACGGTAGAGTCACGTAACGGATTAAAAGCTTACTTTGCATATGGGAGTAAAAATAATATAGCAGTATACTACCGTTTACGTTGCTCTAAACGCGTTTAGGCAACTTCAGGAAGGTGTTTAGACCTTAAACAAATCTTTAAAAAATTAGATATTTTTCACATTTTTTCCGTTATTTGAGGTATGCTCCATTATAAAAGCATTATTTATAAAAAAATCAAGCTTACATTAATTTTATCTGGCTAATCAGACTACATTTTGCCACTGTGCTCTATCAGTTCTGAAAGACTTCCATTATTCCCCCAGCCCTGGTAATGAGGTCATTAGGTATATATCCCCGCTTTTGGAAGTGTAAGCTGGGATTTAATTATCGTATGCATATGATTCGGGATATTGACAGGGAGATCATCATCCGATTCACACATTAAAATACAATTGAAATGTAGTTTAATTTCAGTTAAATATTAAAGTTTTTAAGAAATATCAACAAAAACATAAACCACAAACAAATAACTTTGCACAAAATTTTGGCACTATTGACATATTTTTTTACTCTAAAATATGTTGAGCCTAAATTGAAAAATAAACGACGACATATTAAGACGCCGCAGTTCAACTTATCCCTGCGTAAAATTATCGAAAAATTGTAGGATGTGTTATAGATATTAGCTATCGATCTTAATGAGGAAGCAAGCATCTGACAAAGAAGACTTCAACATGAAACGGATAATGAATGTTGGTTTGTTGGATTACGGGAAAGGAATAAGTTATTTTGGAGGGCTAATTAGTCTATTGAAGATAAGTGAAGGTGGTGCTCGCATATGCGATAGGGAAGAGAGAACCAGAAGCCGCGAGACGTCGATATAGGAAGGAATGGCGTAGGGAATCAGTCAGTTATCGAAAGGGGTGGCTGGATGGTTAGGTTTCTCCGAGTTTCCGTTGCTCCTGGAATTCCATGAGGTATGCTTGGTGAGGCACGTGGCCGTATTACGGAATGGAGATCTCGATGAGGGGGGGATAAGAGAGGCGACAGGGTGACCCAGAGTTGATTTCTCGGAGGGAAAGAGAGGGTAGGAGGAGGAAGGGACTTGGGAGGTGGAATTATCATCGATAGATAAAGAGGAGGGATGAAGGGGCGCGGGGTGAGGATGGATGAGAAGAATTTGGTGGGCTTGCGAGGAGGGTTTTGGGTTTTGTGTGAGGGAAAAGGGTCGGAGAAGACGGAGCGGGCATGGCGAGAGGGACCGGGCGAAGGCGGAGTGGAAGCGAAAGAAGGAAGCAGGAGAGGTTGGAGGGAATGGCAGGAGGAAGCGAAGGAGAGAGAAATGGGGTTGGAATGGAAAAAAGGTTGAGGGGTGTGGAAGGAGAGGGAGTAGGCATTGGGGTTTGGGGGGGAGGAGAGCTCGGTTAGATGATGTGGGAAAGAGGGGTCATGGGGGTGCATTCGGTAGGAAATGGGGCGGGGGTTGTTTGCGTGAGAGGAGTCTGAATATCTCGCGTGCTTGGGGTCGGTTTCTGTTTTGATTAACAGAGAGTGGCGGATCGAACTCTTTTCGTCGGGAAAGGGAGGGGGCGAGCGGGGGAATGGGATGGGTGACTGGGGATCGGGAGGGACAGGTGGGGAGGGTGTTTGGGGGTGGAGGATGGGGCAAAGGGTTCAGATCGGTGTTGGGAGGAGCAAGAGAGGGAGAGAGAGGAAGACGTAGAATGGGGGTGGCAGGGAGGAGGAGATGGGGGGAGGAACGGATTCTTGAAGGACGCAGGAATGCCCGGGTGTGCTGTGCCAGTGTGTGGAGTGGGTTGAAGGAGTTTTAGGAGGGTTTTGTAAGTGGAGAGAAGGGATGGTGTGGGTTCGGTGGCATGTCATGGACGAAGACTGGGGTGGATTTGCAGGTTTTATTTGTTCTTGGATGTGCTCCGGAACGGGAAGAGGGAGGTGAGTGCGGAAGGGTTGCGCCGGGGGTGGGTGTGCGTGCACGGAACTGATAGATTTCAACTGGTCAGCTTTTATCTTTTATTTTATTACTCCACGTTACCGTTTCGTTGCAGTATCTTCTCTTCATTCCACCTCATTTTTCAGGACATAATCTGGCGAGGGAGATTCTTTAGATTGTCGAATCTCCTTATTTTCTCGTGGGAACTCTTGCCAAGAAATGACTTTTTTGGTGTTAAATTCTCGTAATTTTTAAGGCCGTTTCTCATAATAGGGACCAAGGAAATACATATATGCTGCTGCGGACGCTTTTCTTAGGGGTAGGAAGGCCTGCGTTCCCCACTTCATTCCAATCCATAACATGGAGTGATCGATTCAGGGTTGTTGCCCATCGCACGCACACATCTGGGTAGCTATCGATCTGTTTTTTCCCCCAAGATCAAATAGAAACTGAACATCAATGCGTTACTAACATTTTTGAGGGACATGTACACATGAATTGTGTATAGTAGAGTATCACGGTATATCCAGTTGTTAAAAGAGATGGAAATAAAGAATAATTTAGAATTGTATGGCGCTTCCAAGAACTTTTAGCTGGTGTCTAGTCCGTAACGGACGGGATTATGTGTGTCAGGGAATCCTATACCTATTTTGAAGCAATTCTGTGTGCCAGCAGACCAAAAATCCGAAACGATTCAGTGCGTAATTTCTCAACAAGAACAAAAATGATGCGAGATGCGCCCCGTGCACTCCCTCCTTCCCTTCCGCTCACCGCTCTAATCTAAAGTGACGAGATGCATCCAAAACAATTTGCATGGGCCCCGGGAGCTTTCTTCCTTCCATTTTTTTTACTCTATATCTCGTTCGTTGGCCTGGTTTTCTCCGCTGGTGCTCTCTTTCGGACCCGCTTTATTTTAGAGGGAGGCAGCAACGCTGACGACGCATTCCGTAATTTCAAAAAAAAAAAAAACACCAGTGAGTTTGAGGTTTGATGTGTAGGTGCAAGAGCAGAGAAATAAACGAACCCCCTCCACGCCTCGCCAGCTTCCCCTCCCGCACCACCCCCTGGGCGGGGGGAGGGAAGGGCGCGAAAAAAAGGAGCAAGACACACAAAGTCGTCGGAAGGTTAGGGGGGAGGAGAGAGAAAAAAATAGAAAAGTCAAACGCGGAGATATCGCCGGGCCCGGGCGCTTATAAAAAGGCATTAAAAGGGATAAAAGAGAGGAAGAGGGTCGAGAGATGGGTCGGATTAAGTAGTGCCGAGGAGTGTAAGTTCGGGAGGAAGGGGAGATGGCGGGTGGGTGGCGGGGGGCGAGAGAGAGAGGGATGGAGAGAGATGGGAAGGGGGCGAGTGGTGAATGCTCGCGAAAAGGATGAGACCGAACTGAGGGAGACGGAGAGGGACGAGGGAAGGATCGTGGGAGCGGGGATAAAAAGCGTGCGTAAAGAGCGTAATGATTTAAACCGAGCGGATAATTACACGGGTGACATTGGGGATGGGAGGGCGACGGGTGGTGAGTGAGGGGACTGAAATCGGGGGGAGGGTCAGCGACGTGAGCTGACGGAGGGGTGGGGGCTTGGAAGTTTCAACGGGAGAGGAACGATGGGGATGAGTGATGGGGGGTGGTGACGAGGGAGGAAAAAAAATGAGAGATTGAGAAGGGTAGGAATGAGTGCGGAAACTATCTTTTTTCGTTTCGGCGTGAAAGAGTTGCGGGCCATACCGGAAGAAAGCGTTGGATAATATCTGACGGAAGGATTCCACCCGTCCGTCAACCCCTGTTTCCCCTTCCACCTGCCGCCCTTCCCGCGTCACTCTTCCTCCCCCAGCGCCCAGGCGATGAATGTTTAATTAGTGTGAAATGAGAGGTCACGAAAGAAGTGGGAAGCTCCGTCGCATGAAAAATAATTGAATTTACGGTGGGGGATAAATACTGTGCAGGCGGGCGTTGGAGGGGGGAAAGGGAATGCGACGGAGCTTCCGTCAACCGCCGCTGTCGTCGTTTACACTTATCCTGCTGGTTCGTCCTCGCCCTTCCTCTCTCAAAAATAGGGCGCTCTTGCTAGTGTTTTCTTTCCACCTTGCCCTCTCGCACACCGTTCGCGTGTAGGCATGCCTTCGCTAAAGTCCACCCCCGCAGCATCCTGGTTACATTTCAGTCCAAGCGAGCGAGCTCTCCTGCGTATTATAGGGATATCTTTCGTTTCCTGGTTTCTTATTTCTGCCCTTTTCCTGGGAGAGTTTCGACGTATAATCGCTTTGGATCTTGGTTTCACCAATTTTTCGTGTTACGATTTAAGTACTGAGGGAATTCCGTTTTATTTTTCCACTTTTCGACAATCCTTCTTCCGCTACGTCGTTCATGTTCTTTGGTCAGTTTCATTAGATGCGCATTAAGTGGTGCGTTTTTTTTGGTGATTATCAGAAAATTACCGTGCGCAGATATTGATCAATTATCTATTTAAGGATTTAATGTTTTTGGACCTCATTTCATGATTTTCTCTATGGATAATTATTTCCAGGGAATGAAATATTATATTGGTAACCATTAGTTTTCCTAAACTTTTTAAAAATATAGTTTATTCCATTTTTATCGATTTAAGAATATTTTTTTTATATTTGTCCTTATGTTGGCATCGGGTGAATAGGTTTTGCTTTTGAAACTTTTTTCGCTTTCCTTTAACAAAAACTTTTTTCTCGATTCTTCCTATTTTTGCCATTTTAAAACTATTTTTCTTTAGACATTCGTATTTATAATTAAAGCATGTGTAGTTTTCATTACCTGCTTCGATTGAAGTTCAGAAAAGATTTTACTAGGTGACATTCGGAGAGATTATTCGAATGTTAAGACATTAATTACGCGCCGAAAGCGTCTTGCAGCTTCAGCATTTTCCTTTTTCAGCCTAATGTGTACCTTTTCTCTTTCTGCCGCATCCAATTATTGACATTTCCGTTGCTTAATTATCCACGGTCCTTATTTTCTGACCTCAACCCGTCATATACCTTTTCCGCGTTTCGTTATTTTTTTCTTGCACTCGGTCATTTGCCGGGATTTTCCTCTTTCTCTGAATTGAACCCTGAGAATCCTTCTGTGCAACCCCCTGCTCGGTAGTGGTGAGCGTGTACGTATACGACGGCTATTGCTGAGCAGCGTTGAAATGGCTCCACGTTGCGTCGATATACACGCCTTGAAAAAAACCGATAATGCAATAGATTATAGAGTAAAATATACCAATTTATTTTTTTTACCGAGTAATCTGATTACACTTCAAATCTAAGATCTTCATTGAATGAAATGAACATGGTACTATACTACGTGTTATATTGCTCAGTAGCTATGCAGGAAACATAATTTAGTGAAATTAGTGAATTTAGTGAAACCTTTCTTTAAACAGCATGCAATGGAAAAGTTCAAGGTTTATAAGTTTCACGATATCCTGAACTTCATGTTGGTTCGAACCTAAAGCGTCTCAAAAATCACGTTGAGATTCTGATCGCTAGCGTTGCAGTCATTCTAAATGTTTATTTTATCCATTTAGTGTTTAGTGATTCATCACACAAACTGAGCTATTCAGGTAGAAATATTACTTCAAGAGTCAACACAAAAGCCGTGCCTGATGAATTAGTAGAAGAATTTATTGATAAGAGTACCTAATACCTTCGGAAACCTTACTACACGTGCATTTAATAGGTGGATAAACTAATAAGAAATGTTTTTATTGAAATTACCTTAACGGCAGTATTGGCCCTCCGACTATATCTTCTTGAACACTTCTTCACTCTTTGATCTTTCATTTCAATTAAATTCAACTTAGGTTAGTAATTACCTCGCAGATGTGCGATACAAGGATTTTTAAAAAGGTCTTAGCTCTTTTGCTGCGTCAGGTAAAATATTTAAAAGCTCTGCTTAAGATTACGGTGATCAAACAAAAAAACTGTTTATATATATGAAAACATCCACAGTGAAAAAATTATTCGCGTGAACCGGGAGCTAGATATTATTGCGAGCCACCGTACACATTTGGTGTCACGAAGCGTTTAAAGCTCTTAAAAATCGACAATGAAAGAGGTCGCCTGGGTAGCTTAATTGGATAAAGCACTCGGCCGGAAATCGAGGGATCCG
>LYUA01000031.1:929410-940654 GCA_002093875.1 Calopteryx splendens | reverse complement strand
AATATTTCGGGTGGTGGGGTGAATAAAGCTTTTAAAGTAAGTGGAACGAAACAGGAACAATTCACTAAAATATAGGTAATTATGAACGTCAGCGGCAGGAGAGGAAACTAAGTCATGCAAAATCTCACAATATCATACCTTGTGTATTTTTCCTCTGGGAAAAAAATCAGTGTTAAAACTCTATCTCCTTCATTAATTAAGGATATGCATGTAATACACTTCTTTACGTGAACTCCCTCTCTTTGATAGTGGAATTGATTCGATGCCTCTAGCGATGCCTAGTAATTAATTTATTGTTTTATCTTATTATATCTACGTATTGTGCCATTATTTATCTCAAAATTATACTTACGAAACTGTAACAATCAAGTTTCACTCACTTCTAATGACCAAAGTGATTAAGAGTGTGGTTTAGAAATATAAGTTTATGAAAGGGCGTAGTCAGTGAATCCTAAACAACATTTCTCGAAAGCATTTGTCAATTACTTCAGCGTTTTTCGTGGAAATATCCATTCATGAATACGAATGGGAAATGGGAACGGAATAGCGTTCATTTATCCCAGGTTTTTATTCTAATTTCTAAATAATAATGAATCCAATTAAGAAATAAGCAACCCGCGAATATACCGTTTTAAGAATCCTGTGCTTTGGTGCTAACGTTCAGATACTCGGAAGTATTAACAACGCCTTTGCTATAATACTCAGAGATGCGAGAAAGAAATGGAAGTGTAAAAGGCCTTACGGGTATCCTTTATTATTTCAATTCTCTTCGGTCGGAATAAAAGATATCTTCCTACTTATTTTCTGCCATACGTTTTTACACGCCTTTCCATTTTTGGTTTGGGCTTATGCTAACTGGCGCATTCGCGATTAATAGGATTCTTTAAATATCCTTGAAACTTAGAAAGAATGCGTACTCCATTTCAAACTGCTACAGTTCGATGAAATTACTTAGCGAAAAAGACTCTTCCTCTACTGCGTTGAAAATATTCGAGTTTATTCCTTCAAATATGCGAAATCAACGTCTCCGCTGATGCATTACGATTTACTGAAATTTAAAGCTATTTGTTGATTTACTGTAATTTTTAAGTGTCTTTGCATTTGCTGGAAGTGCTTGTGTTATTACACCGTGACTGAAATTAATGTTAACATATTTTCTCCTCTTCTTTACAGGTAAATTACTCACTGCTTTTGACTACCCCAAAGAATGGTAACCCTACATATTCTTCCAAAGAAACGTGAGTCACTATTTTTGAGATTTTCTAGATAAGCATATAACCAGTTTATGGTTACATATGGAGATTATTTTGCTGCATCTGTGAATGGTTTACCCATTATGGTTTTGTAATATCTGGATAATATTATATAAAGGTGTTATCTCCAAATGAAAGTGTATTTGTTTCAGCGGTGTTATATCATTCATTCTTAATAGTGCGTTAAAATATTTGTTAATATTACAAGGTGGAAATCAGAATAGTATATTTGGGCATATTTAGCAATACCGAGCGCATTGTCATCACGAATTTATTGCCATCACATAATGTCAATACATATGTCATCATAAAAGGCAAACATAGGTCATCACAAAATATGTCGTATTAAATTTGTTTTTTTGCTTCCTTGAATTTTTGAACCACAAGAACACAGTTATGTTGTCGGCCGTATAATATCACGTTGATTAATAAATTTATGTTCACTCAAAACGTTTTGAACTACAGTATCAACTAAAGGTTTTATCTCCTCCATGTATGTCGGAGGGTAGATTAAAAGCATAGGCATTCAGATCCGTCGGTGCATTATTAACGAGATTTGATAGTGAGCCGTACCAACTTCGAGGACAATATTCTGTCAGCGATACAAGAATGAATTACCAGTGCTTTGCCTAAATGCACCTGCAGTATATGACTGGAATTTTTCAATCATCTGGCGTCGATATTTTTCGCGGTTACTAAATTTTCTGATTTTTATTAAGTGTACAGTTTCGTTTCTTTACTCGTTTAATGGTTAATTTAATTTGTATAGTAAATCGTAACCTTCATCAAATGGTAGGTATATTGACTGAAATGTTTTCGAAGTAAAAGCTAGCCACTCCAGAATTTTCATTGGTAGGCAACGCTTTTCCGTTGGGTACCTACAAATAAGGAACCCTTTAGTGGCTCTTCCATTGAAATTTCTCAGCAAATAGCTTAGGAGAATGTCATTTGTAAACAATAAGCTAATGTACATTATGATAATTGCTTGTTAACTAATGATATTTCCAGATGTTCTATCTGATTTCGTCTTTGCACGAGTTTTTTTCGCATTCCTATTGCAACTCAATATCACCATGCATTTTGTTTCAACCTTGATATTTTCAAAGTAGAAGATTACATCACGCAATCGCGCTAGCAGATTTAGGTGTAGTTTCCGTGGATTTGTGGGGCAGCATCTCACGAATTCCATTAGTAACAGAAATTAATTGC
The DNA here is from genome assembly GCA_002093875.1 of Calopteryx splendens. NCBI lineage: Eukaryota > Metazoa > Arthropoda > Insecta > Odonata > Calopterygidae > Calopteryx > Calopteryx splendens. The sequence continues at coordinate 938,192 of LYUA01000031.1, read as the reverse complement.
GACAAAAATAATCCATCGTTGGCACAAGGGTTAGAATGAGAGTACTTTTCTCATTTGCGGCACAGAGAGCACAAACTGTCCTCGACCAAGTACATCGGTGGAAAGAGACTGATACGAATTGCCACCAAGAGTGTCTGCACTCGCTAAAATATCGGAAAACAAGCGGGGGCAGGAAAGAATGGGTAGGCATGTTGTGATGTCAGTTCTTTGCTTAGTGGTTAGAGGCTAAATTCGCCTCCAGCCACTGAGTGGGAGTACGAGGCTGAATAATACGTGTTGTTACTACAACATTCAATCGTTTTACTGTAGCAAAGGACATGTTTTTGTTGTAATGAAATATGCCATGAACTAACAATCAGTAGATGTTTTTTTGGCCTTATGGCATATAGAAATTCGGTAAAAAATTAAAACCGATCCATAGTAGAATGTATATCCGTATTCACTTGCCTCATACGTGTTTTTATGTTCTCTATAATTTGCAACATGGAAGAGGGTCAGGCATATGGATAGATAAAGAATTAAATTTAGATGATGTAGAAGTTATTATTTATATAATACATATACAGTACACGCTTTCGACATAAAATTGTTTAGGAACGATTTATACCTGATTTAGCGGGTACTCATGGAAGAGAGTTTAATAAATTTAATTTACAAGAACGCAAGTAACTACCATGTGTCCGTGTGTGCCATAAATATGAAATTGGTGTATCTATAGCTACCATTGTGGTAATTATGATAAACATGGACAAAAAAACGTTTAAAAAATCCCGTTTGAAATGCTATTGGAGCTGCTTTGCCCAATATTGCCGTATCCAGTGTCCAGTGTTTTTCTGTCACTTAGAAAACTCATCTTAAAAAAAGTGTTTAAAAGCTTTTTAGGGATTGTTGTATTCAACTGGGATGCAGCAGTGCATAATTAAGGCCAGAGCTAACAGGGAATTTTCTTATCCATAAAACGAATGCCTTAGCTTTTTACATATATAATTCTGTATGCTTGCCTATGGTACATTTTTTTGTATTATTTGATTTTTCCAGCATCGTTTTAAGACTAAAGTTCAAATGATTAAATTGGATTTCACCATTGTGATGGGTGGTTAAAGTTTTCGTGTCATCCAGAAGAGTGTATGTGATTGTGCATATATAATGTGATGGTCCCTCAATAACGACACCTCATTTACCTTTCTCCATCTTTAGCCTGAATCAAAACAAAAATAAAAGCACGAAGTTGAATAGGCTTAATATGCGAATTTTAAGTGATGCAGGCGTGTTAGTAAACCTCGATAACGCCAAATTTACAACAGGAACATCTATAAGATAAAGATCTAATCTAGATGAAAGCACACTTTTTTATATCCGTCTGGGGAAACAGTTGCCTTTAAATGCTCGTTTATTGGTAAAACGTGTCTTTTGCACAGTGTTTGTAAGAACAACTTTGTGAGCTCGTTGGAGAGTTCGCCGAGGGCTTCTGTATTCTTCGTAATGTTTAAGTGCACCCCCTCTACCGCCCATATCCTTTTTTACGGCCCACTTTAGGGTCGACTGTCGTGCTTTAATGCTCCCCGAGAAGTCACAGAGCCACGGTGTGCATGGCCTTGGCCAAATACATTACGCGTCGAAATCACGTTCAACTTAGCCAAATAGCCGTAAAATGTGTCTCGATTTTCTGAATTTTACCATATCACCTTTACTCTGTGCGTTTGCTGAAGCGTGTTGCGAATAATTTGATGCGAAAGCACCTACTTATACTCTTTGCTCCTAACCTGTGTACTAGGCATCAGCAGTTACTTAATGACTACTCATTAACTCCAAAAATCTAGGTTTCTACAAAAATACATTAAGACAATTTCTGTTAACAGCGATTAGTTTTAGCGTATATTTCAATTGACTCTAGTACTTCCCTTGATCGTGCGTTTACGTTTTTTTTCTAAGCAGGATTTGCATTTTTATTAAATAATTTTGTATGGATATTGCTCTAGATAAAATAGTGTCAAATATTGTACTTGGTACTTTAGAAAAAAATGTCGAAGAAGAGGAAATACACTCTCTCGAAGCATTCAATATGTGTAAAGTATGAGTAAAAATTTCGCACCCAGTAGGTATGCACTAAGTTCATTTATCTTTCGTAACAGATTTATAGGGGACAATGAGAGAAATTTTAATAGCATAATTTATTAAGTTTACTCATAGCTACTCAAAAAAGGTAAAACCTTGTTTTTACACAATTTTATTTTTGAACTACCCAGGTTTCGAATACAAAGTCATCTTCAGGTGAACTACAGAAAATTATTTTGCGCATCGGGTACATACCTACATACCCCGTAGATTTGAACACTTACAGGATTATTTGGTAGACCGGAGCAATGTAAGGTCGAGGAAGGGTCAGCGGGAAGTATTCTAGTGTCATTTATTATATCACGATTTGAAACCACATTCGTTAGCATTTCTAACTAACTGTTCTAGTGCCTTCAGACGGAGTCCCTTCTTCTCTAAATGAAGGATTTTAAGGAATGAAATTTCTTGTGTTTCGGTTGAGAGTGCAAAAACATAATTTTTTGTAAAAACAAATATTTGTTTTATCTTTTATGATGAATCGTTTCCACCAAGTAACGCCCAATTCCATCATCAATCATGTTATTCCATTAAAAGAGGATTGTGAAAGATTTCTTGGAAATAGAAGTATTTGACGAGTTGTGTTTTGACGTACAGGTACAGCAGAAAATGTCCTAGAGAAGAGTCATGCACTCGCTTGTGTTACTAAAAAAACTGGCCATTTCGGTATCACATCGAAACGGTGTTATTTTACCGCGAATAGAGTTGCCGAGTTTGATGGACTGTTTAAACGAAACCTTCAAAAGAATCATTCGCGATAATGAGGAAGACTCGGATATTGAAAATACGAACACTTAAATCTACATCTAATGAGGAAACTCATGGTATCACTCATTAATCGATTGTTAATTGAAGAGAATTACAAATTGAGTTGGAAGGAACTCGTGGCTGTATGAAGACAAGGGAAAACTTTCTGATTTTTTATTTCTAGCAAACGTTTGAGCTAAAGGTTTTATCTGGGGAATCCTAGCATGGATTAAATTATTTTCTCACGTCTGCCAAATCTCTTGAAAAAACTTCGGATTCCGGACTATATATTTTTATTCATCTTGAAGTAAATTAGACGTGCAAATCACACGCTCCTTTTAAATAACTGTGGAAAGCTCGGTAACACCAACTTTCAGTCAATTAGTGGAATTCTCTTAAGAACTCTTGCATTTTTATACCTATAAGAGCAAAACCTCCAGCCCCGGAGGAAAGGCTGTCTCTTTTTGATGCTAGTTACTCGTTAGTTTATCCCGCTATTATCGCCATGGTTCTATTATCAACAGCTATGGTTGATGTGGTGGACGATCAGAACAATCAAAACTTGGTAGATTATTTCTGGATTTCTCTTGTCATTAAAATTCTTATACCTATGAGTGTTGAAGAAAATTATGATTCCCGATTTTTATGGTCAATGTATCGGTTTTAGGAATTGGTTCGATAAGGCGACCCATTTGAGGACAAAACTTATTAAATTTTCATCTCGATGTGATTCACAAGTGAGATATGTCGAAGCCTTTGTTATCGATCAAGTAATACACCACCTTTTTACGTAACTGGTGAACATATAAAATTCAAATCTCGTTGATAGTTTGCCGTTGGCTAATCAAAGTTTCACATTCCTAAAAAAATAATGGTCCAATTGTCGCGGCAAAAGTTTGTATTTCCGTTGCATTGATCGTTAGCACATAAAAGGTGAATTCCGTTTTTCCCTGAATTTTTTACCTGTACATTCTTGTCTTAATATTTTCTAATCTGTTGAAAAATAAGAATTGTGGGTGATTTTACGTAGATAGCCTTTTCATGCAAGTCGTGATTTGTTGTTAAAAATCTGATGTATGTATTAGGCATCGATACTGACGCTTCATAGTAATATAGGAGGTATTTGTTTTTTAAATGATAAAACCTACTAGTAATTGACGCTTTTTTAAGTTTCTACCGTCTATTTAGGATCTTATTTTTTCAGCAATAATACTTACTAAGAATTTTACGGTTTTTTAATTTTTGCCATCTATGTAGAATCGCACTTTTAAAAATTAGTTGCATATTTTTTCCACGGTTGCTGTTTATTTCTCATTATATAATGACTTATGTTAGGCTAAATTAAGCATATTAAAATCAAAGACGGCCATCATATAACACGGATTATGCAGTCGTAAACTATACCTATTTGTCGAAGAGGAAATTGTAGTATTTAGGGAGTGAACAGAATAATATATGTACGAGATACAAATAAATAGATATCTCGTATTATATAAATGCCATTTATACCCTGGAAAATATTTTTACAGTGGCACTGAAAGTTCTTTCAGCGCACTATCACTGCAATGGTTTCGTGTTTCTTAACTCCTTCCCTAGACATTTTCATGTGCGCCCGCCGTGAGCTTCGTATTATTCGAATGAAAATATCCATTAATCATCCTTATGTCCTCTAGCTCACAGTTTACATGCCTGAATCTATTTTTTTTAATCTTGCACCATCAGCGAAGCGCTGGCTTCCCCGTCATACATTCTTTTCTGAAAAAAAGCACTGCATAAAAGACTTCCGCCACCTTTTATGAGGTCAGGAAAGCCGAATATATCTCCATGGTTTTGTGCCAATATCAAACAACGTTGATGGCAACATTTTCTTAATCGCAAATTCCGCATCAACCTGAAGTATTTTTTCTATTTGGAGTTCAATCAAACGTGTTTCCACTCTCTTGCAGTCGTTGGAATTCCTTCATCACAAACAGGCAAAACATTCTGAGTCGACCGTTACCTACTACTCGATATCTCTCTGCGTTAGAATACCTTGAGGAGGTGGATATATTTTACCGCTATAATTAACCGCGGATTACATTACGCCTCCTTTTTCCCCCTATAGGGAGATATTTAAAATAGCTGCCCCCACACAGCAAAGATATTTCTTTTCGCTCCCCATTTTGAATTCGAGGCGCTCTTTATCATCGCACTCTTCTTTTCCCTCTGTAAGCTACCCACTCACACGGACGCCAATTCGCTCTTCCTCTCCCATGCCTCCGCATCTTCACCCTCCTCCACCCGCTCGTCTCCCTTTTACTCGACTGACTCGTCGTACGAGTCTCTCTCTCTCCTTCTTTCTCTGCGTGTCTCTCCTCCGTCTTCAGATTTGGGTTGGGGTGGGTCAGTATAAATCTGGCTCTTCACCAAGTCCGGTCCGTGTGTGTTGTACTCTCTCCCTTTCCCTCTTAATCTCTCACTCTCGACCAACAGGACTTCTCTTTCTCACTTCCCCCGTCTCTCCTTGTTCCTCACCATGTCTCCCCCTCAACGTTTCACTCTCTCCCTCCCCGTTCGTTCCCACTCTCCTCCGCGCTATATTTCCCAATCCCTCTCTTTCTTCTTCTCTCATTAACCCCTCTCGTCATCCCACCTCACCTTCTCGCTCTTTCCTCCCCTTTCTCTACCTCCTCCTGTCTTTGACGGCCGTATTGCCTCGGCTCCTTCTCGCATTGGATTGCTCATCCCTTTGCTCACCACTACCCCTTCTTCCCCTCTCTTCGCTCTTTGTTTCCTCCCCCCGGCCCCACGTCACCTTTATCGCAATTCTCCAGAATTTAGGTATCGGTGGTTCCGAGCTAAGGATTTTCGGAAAAAAATATGAAATCCTTATATCATGTGAGAGCGGAAAGGAGTTTATGGAGCGGGTCTAACATTTGCGCCGTCTCCGCCCCGCGTATCCACTCACAAGCGGGTGCGCGAACGCTGGGAGGGTGAGGGACACTGGTGTGAGAGAGGGAGGAAGATAGGGAAAGAGAGAGACAGAGGGAAAGAGACAAAAAAGAATGAGAGGAACGGACAATGGACGGGAAATTCGAGTGTCATTACTGGGAATGGGGCGTGTTCAGCGGCGATTTCTTCTGCCCGGCGTTTTAAGTCGAATAACCGGGTGGAACCACGGGGGCTTTTTGTCTGGGCTCGATACTCTATTTTCATCCCTTTTAACATAGGGTAGATTGGTTATATTAATTGGGTTTAGTCTGAAGGACTTGGTCAAAAGGTATGTTTTTATTTTGATCGACATTTAATCCTTTCAAAGATGCGAAGGAGTCTGAAAAATTGCGGGAAGTATGTGTGGCCCGCAAAAAAAGCCATGCATTGCGTCGGTCAAATTATTCTTTGTTTCGACTATAATATATCCTAATGATATATTATTGTCGATTTGTTAACGAGGCTTAGTTTTTAAACTCTTTAAGCTTTTACGCTCTTGAGATTTGTAACTAAACAAATTGCTCCGAAGGGTTTTGTATGCTCAGGAACGACGTGTGTCAATCTTCGTGCGGTTAACGTAATTTAAAGGCCTAAATATTTGTACACTTATTGAATGACAGTGAACAGATAGCAGGCCTGACTACTACTGCACAATCAGTCTACTTATCATGCCCTCTTTATTCCACGGAGTTGTGCCAGATAATTCATTACCTACTCTACGGATATCTACACCTATAGGTACTGGCCACTGTTGTGACACCAGGCTGCATTATTATGTGTGTTACTAAAAGGTTATTAAATTACAAAATTAATATAGTCGAAGTTATGGATAGCTTAACATGCCCAGCAGTGTTTAAATGTGAATGAATACTCTCCACGTTATATTACCATATAATATAATTGTCTTAGTAAAAAATCAACCAACAAATGTTTGCGACCAGCTACCGAGGAAACCGGGAAACGTAAAAGAAATAGCTGAGATCGAGAGAAGTCAGAGCATTTCGAGTGAAAGGTAGGTCTTTTTTAAAGGGATATCACACAATTATTTTTGATTTTATTTTAATTAATTTTTTCGATAGAGAAAACTTTCAAAAGAACAAAGTTTTAAAAAGGATTTTGCTGGCGGTGTCATAAAAATATTCTACCGCATAAGTGAAACACATGGAATATTTGTTTACTTGACTACTATTTGGGGTAAGTGGTGGCAAATCGAAAGTTGTGTTTTTTTATCAATCCTAGTGTGCATAGTTATAATTTCATTCTAAAAACTTGCACATTATATTCGATATAGTGCGTTTAGTTCGAGAGATACTGACATGGGACATGAGCACACGCATACACCCATTTTGTTTAAATCTAGTCGATAGTCCATGGTAGTGGGGACTGATTTTACTGTCGCATTATGCCAACCTATCACCACCTAAGAGACATATGAAGTCACCGCCCGGTAGCAATATCTGTAGGTGTCCATCTGTGCGGGATTAAAATATTCCTTATTCAGCCGATTTGCCTTGTTTCTCCGTGGCTAACTGCTTAAGTAATTTACCGGGCTGGATGATATTTTTCCAAATTTCACGTTCAAAATATGAGCTGCATAAATTATTCTATGGCGGAAATGAATGCAGCAAATACGATATTCGCTTACCGACGCCATGTTTTGGCAAACGGCAGGGAGAGCGAGAAGGAAAGACGCCCACCACATTTTTTGACTGGCTTTTTGGGGAAATGAGGTACGCTGGGAATACGAGTGCGTATCCTGTCTAAAATTCCAGATATTTAGAGGCCCATGTTTCGGAAATCATAGCTTGAGTATAAGAATTAATAAAAATACTGGCTTCCTTTGCATCTCCTTAGTTCCTCAGTAAAAATGTTCATCTATTTTTCAGCTGGTGCATATTTATCTAATGTTCGTGCTATCTTTCCAGTAGTAATGAAACTGTTACTGAAATATTCTATTATTAAAGAATTTTTACCTTGAGGGCGTCCTTTGAAACTTAGAAATATGCTGTTTCAAAGGAATTATTTGAAAGATTTGGCTAAAAATTTCGTTTGGTGTTTTGCTGTATATTATTTTTCACACTATTTAAAACTACCGAGGGACCAAGGTTTATAACCCCTCTGTACGTGAAGTGCGATTCAGTAATATAATTTTATTTTTCTCTTTGACATCTTTAGCCTCCTTTCCCGAAAGGACACCTTTCCATGTGCATTTATTTTTGAAAATGGAGACTATAGAAAACTATTAATGGTATTAAGTTCTCCAAATTTTCCATCCTACTTTTCATTTTCTTATCCTGATAATTTTCGTAGGCCATTAGCGTCTTTGAGAGGGCAACATAGTTAGCAGGAATCTTAAGAGTCTATACGTGTTTCGTTACAGATTTGTGTTTTATGAAGCGGGGTAATTTTTTATCCAGTTCTGGAAAAGTTTTCGAAATTTGTGAGTGGCTTTTGCTGGGAATTGTGCAAAATAGTCTGATCCATCTGCGCGCGGGGAAAAATGGAATTTAATATTTGCCCTAATACAGTTTATCTATCTCTATAATCTTTTGCTTATCACCTAACTTGGCTTTACTAAGCCAGCTTTGAATTGCATGCATGTTCTTAAGTAATGTATCATTATCGTCTTTGACTAATATCTCCGGACACAACAGCGTCTGGTTTTTGCGTCTTAGATTATTTTACTGAATGAGTAGCCAAGCATGCTTTCTGCAAATTGAAAAAGTAGAACTAAATTCGTATTGCACTTATAGGCCCATTCAAGCCTTTTATTGATAAGCTCGGCCTGGGATGACTATCCTTCTTTTTTTGTACTAGCATTGTTTAAGGACAGATTGAGTTAAGGAGGAGCATGTTATGCATGTCGTTATGTTATTTTTAGGAGATGTTGCATAACATCACCATCACAGTAATCAACCCGAAGGTCGGTTTGGTAGGTGAGGGTAGAGGTCAC
>LYUA01000031.1:898249-910617 GCA_002093875.1 Calopteryx splendens | reverse complement strand
CCCCCCCCCCGCAGGAACAGCAACCACTACGCTCTGGAGTTAAGGCAGGAGCGAGGACTACAACAGAGAAATAAAGGGGGACCGTTGAATAAAGGGGGTATTTACATTGTGTTGCTTATGGCGTTGGCTTAACTCCGGAGAGCCTCAAAACCCGGTGGAGAAGAGCTTTTGAGAAAGGGCTTCAGTAGAAGGATAGAAAATGAAGTTGTCGAGGAATACGATGGCAGGGGGTGAGAAGGGCGAGAGAATCAGGAGTGCAGACGATATGCTTGATGCCAAAGGAGAATGGTTTGGCTTTCTGGTTAGACGTTGTTGTACGCAAATAGGCTTCGGCAGATGTTTTGAAGCATTTTCGATGGCCTTAGAACCAGAGCCTGTCTCCCAATCCTGCTCTAATTTAGTAGAGTTTGTGTTTTGAAGCGTCTGTAAGATGCGTTTAGAGGGATTAAGCGATGTGTGGGAGTAAATGAAAGGGATTAGGTACTGACTAATGAGATCATTTGTAATAGGGTCGGATTTCATTTCAGATTTATTATTCCCTTCTCCTTGTTGTTATTTTAAATATTCAGTTTGGGGACGAAATATTCATTCACTCATTCATTTATAGGTTAAATGACCTTGTTGCTGCAACCAGGAGCTCCTTTGTTCTGTTCTGCCTTTCTCTTAATTTTATAGTATTTGTCCACCCCCATCATTTTTTGGTTGTCATCGAAATAACGCATCCATTGTCGTCTTCTTTTCTTTGTCTAAAATTTCTGTAATCAGTGCGTAATGTCTCATATCATGTCCCAAAAATGTAATATTTTTTCACTCCAATGAGTTTCCTATCTTCCTTAATGTATTTCAAAACTTTAACCCTCGTTTTCATTTTCTTCCAACTTATATTTAACATCCTGCGCCATATCCACATTTCTTTTTCTTTTAGACTTGCCTTCTCTGTTTTCTCTAATGCCCAGGATTCGCTGCCGTAAGGAAAGTACTCCTGACCGAAGTTCTTGCAATTGCCTTAATCTTCATTTCACTTCCGTGGAGTATCTGTGATCATGAAAATTATCGATATTAAAATCGAGAAAGAATAAGTACTCAGTCGTTGGGCGCTGCTGAATTGCGTAAGCAGCTGATGGTAATTTTGCGATTATCATTTTTGAGGAAGTTTAGCTCTCTCTTTTTTTCTTTGCCATCTTCCTTTGAGCATTGCTTTCTTCTTTCTATCTCTGCCCATTTGAGTAATATTAGCCTTTCTGTTTATGAAATTAAAAATAAACATTATGGAGTAATACGCATATTGCATAATTATGCTTGCAAATTAATATTTTTTTAAGTATTTTGAATTTAATAAAGTTTAAAGTTTTTCAGCAAAAAAATTACAAAATGAATGTTTTCATTCCACATTACAATAACTTTCTTCTAGTCCTCTTTAATTGTGGAAATAAAGGTGATTTATTGTTTGAATTGAATATGCTTTGCTACATCATTTTGTTGTTAGTAATTCATAGAGTATTTATTGAAGTCATCAAGAATATTCGTTGCATTGATAATCTCTGAAGTCTAAAAGAAAGTCATGAACATTTTAGAACTGAAATTATGTTGGTTTGATCAATCGTGAAACCTTTGGTGTTCCGCTGATTGATATCGTATTATGAAATCTACCAAATATTTCGCTAATTCTTTCACAGCATTTATCTCAAGGGTTTATCAATATCTAGTTAAACGGGGTTTATTGGAGGTACCATAAGTGAAATACGACATTTCTCGTAGTTCTTTCTCCTACGGGATTGGTTTACGCAAGAAAGAATCATCTTCATGGAAATTTATTTCTTGGGGTATGTTGGATCATTCAGTGAAATCATGTTTTACTATGACCCAGGAGATCGAAACTGATAGGAAATAAAAGGATAGGTAGGCATTTTTATTTAGGCTTTTGCGGATTATGTTTTGACAGCTGGTAAATCTTCACATGTGGTGAATCCTCTCGTCAATGTGTCACTATTTTTTATAAATTACATAATTGATGTAATGGAATTCTATTACCACCCAGCCTTCAGCATTTTACATCATCCTCACAAAAGTGTCGAGAAAAAACAACCCAGAGCTTCCTGTTCTTTTACTCTTCGAGATGTACGAGAACGTATAGGATGGTAGGTAGGAAGGAGGGGGTAATCAGTCTGGGGGAAAGGAAGGCTTAGGAGGATAAGAGGATCGGAGTAGCGTGGTAAACTGAGGTTACAGGATATGAGACTGCCTTAGGGTGATGTTGGAATTAAGGAAGTTGAGCGGAACAGACGGTAGAAATTCGGTGGAGGCAGGAGGATGAGGCCAGGAAGAGGCGAGGTGAAGGAAGGATAAAATGCGTGAAGGAGGAAGGGAAGGGTAGTAAGTATGAAATGACGAGACTCGGAAAATGTGGTAGAAAGGAGCGAGAATCACACATAGGTGAGATAATAGTAATTCTTTCTCTCTTTTCTCCTCATCTCTGACCTTTTTTCGTATTTTAATTTTCAGGTCCATCCAAATATATTTACCGCATGTTCTTCCAATTGAGCATGGGCTTCCATGCCCACATTCTTTGACAGCTACCTCAGGCTGTAGTTGTTCTGATTGTTCGCAAATTTTTCCTTCGGGTCTGAAGTGGAATCGAGGCGGTAGACCGAAGGTGCAAACCTCCGTGTAAATACGTCATTAGCGTGGCATGAGAGAAGAGGTCGAATTGCCTCAGCGAGAAATTCCGCGTAAGGGCCATAAGCGGTATTGCCGATTGATTTCCCGCCCTGTCTTCCAAGATGGACGGTATGCTTACTTTTTCATTTGGCTTAGAGAAACAAAATGCTTTCTCACGAATTGTTTGTTGTACTGTTTAACTTTGCCTGTGTTCTTTACTGTCCTCTTTTATAAGTAACCAAGTATTAGAAATTGTATCCTGTTGTGATTCAACTTCTTTTTACGTTCAATTTCGGATGTCTTTGAGGTTAAATGAGCGATTTCAGAACTCGTTTACCTAACTGGTATACATTTTTATTTTTATTCAGACATCCGTTCATTGAGGTGCCATAAATATATTAATAGGTAAGCCTAGCACACTGGCGGCCTGGAAAAACACCTAAAATAAGTAATATGGTTTTAGTTTACATGGTGTTTTTAATTCATATAGTGATTAAATTTATATTTTTTTGCCAAACATTATAGGCCTAAGTCGCACAAGATATCCTTGTTTCAACTTGAATTAGGTCTTCTTCGGAATATGCCTCATATCCATGCATTGCTTTCATTGTCATATGATAGAACCCAGTGTTTATTAATCATTGATTCCTGAAGCTCATCCTCCTTGACGCGGCGCTGTATTAATTCCAGCTTGCATTCATAAAGGAAGCAAGTTGCGCACTCCGTCTTGACATTCTGACCTAGCCTCGCATGCTCAAAGGCGAAGGATATCATGCCGGCAGCAGTGTGTTTGTACGGAAGACACAAACATACGCGCGCATTTCCTCTTTTACTACGCATCCATTAATCCCAGGCGCCTAGAATTCCTTCTAAATCCTAACTCCCATAAATCCCAGTCTACTCGCTTCATCTCGCCTGTTCTTTCCGCCGTAGTCTGCATGCATTTCCCCCTCCTGCCCTCACCGCCCTCAAGCGGCAACCGGTATCTGACGACTTTGTCCATTCACAATCCCACATCTCTCCTCTCTTCCACTCTCAACTCGTTCCCCTCTTTCACTTCCAACCCACTTGCTAAACTCTCTCTCTCTCTCTCTTCGAACTCCCCTATCTCACTACCCTTCCTCTCCCCTCCATAACCCTTTCTCAACCTCCCACGACCTCATACACACTTTCCTCCCTTTATATACCGGAGGACGTAGCAGCTGTGTACACATGTAATCACCGCCCGAAGACTGTGTCGAAGGGGTGAGAGTGAAGGGCACGGATGGAAGTTGGACTGGGTAGTTTTGGTGGGAGGGTAGGGTGCGTAATGATAGAATGGTTGTAGTGGGGGGTGGGTGTTGCGGTGACGGTAGGGAGAGGGAGTCGGAGGTTCGTCGGATGAAGTCTTGGAAGGCGAGAAAGGACGGAGTGTACGTTGGAATATTTGAAAATCTGTCTTCTCCGCGCAGAATGGGGAAGGGAGAAGTGGGGGGAGGAGTATTTATTTTACGCATAGTTCGTCTCTCAAGCCCGTGTTTGCCAATAAGCTTTGCATCTTGCAGAGTATGAACGGATTTTGGGAAGAGACCGCGGTACCGGATTTTCATTTTTAAAAAAATCGTCCATCTTTTTTAGTTGGGTGCACTGCGGAGGTGTTTAAAACTTAACCTTGATGGAGAGTTGCGGTAATATGATGATCAGTTAGGTGTGTGGGCAGAACGGGCGGACATGGATGTGACATGGGCGGTAGGATGGTAACTAAGGGCTGGGGAGAGAGGAATGCGAGCCTACTTGGGGAACACAAAACTGGTTAGTGAAGTTCAGCAAGTTTTTGAAGATGTTTTGGGAACAAAAGATGAGCGGACGCACATATGAAGTAAACTAAGTAACATTCAATTCTGTTTGCTTCCAGTAACCATCGGTGAAATTTACTCGAAATGTTTTATATTTTAGTTTAAAAAATATTTTTGTGAATAAATTATGCTAAAGTTAGTATACATTTCTCGCAAGTGTATTACGTTTCATAGTGTTCGCCTACTCGGATCAGAATATGGATAGTGTGAATAATATTATAACTTTATTCTTTGAGAATTTTCTCTTTTGTTCTTTGAAAAATATCTCAAATAAATAAGTTTTTGTTTCAGATAAAGCAACAAAAAGTCTATAAAAACTATTCGGGAATAGGTTTTAAATAATAATTATAAAATTATGACGCACAATGTTTACGAAAAATTATATTTACTTATGTTTATTCGCTAAAATATTCAAATTGTCTGTGTATTTCTTAATCTGTTGATAGATATTTTGAAAATTAACCAATCTGTGTTTAGGTCTGTTATCGGCAAAAAAATTTTAGTTTTCCGTTTTCCAAAGCAGGATATGTGATGTGTGTCTCTCCTCTGTAAGTAAATTTGTCCTATAATATTTTATTTTTTGATTCCTGAAACTTTTTTCTCATGGACTATTTCTTTCCCCCTCGCCCTTCTTTCCGTGTCATCACCTTGAATCACTGGATATTCCATTGGAACCTGTCGAGGTTTGCATATTCTTCTCTTGCGTTGTTTCGTTTTCCTCTCCTTCCAGGGTCGCTCTGTCCACACGTCATTAGGGAGCTCGCGGATGATTGGTTCCTTCCCCTTTGTTAGGTCCGTCACCAAGGCAACGGCGGCCGGCGTTTCAGCCGCCAGATGTCACAGACATGCCACATGCACCAAGTAACGTAGTAGAGATGAGAAATGACACTTTTTGAGTCTCGTAAATAGAACAAGAAGCGACTCTTTGTTGTTTTTTTATTATGCAAAACGGAATAATGAATGTATGGTGCAAATGAAAAACCAAAAAAATAGTTGTTTTTTCATCCCTCATAAAGGTTTTTCTTGCAACTTGTCGCGTGTGACGTTGGTTAATTGTATTCATGAGGGTCCTGTGTCGCGCGGTAAATATTTTACGAGGTATTAAATTCTTTCGTGTGCCTCATGAGAAAAAATTAATTCTTACTCACCAATGGGAGTCAAAGCGTTCATTACTTTCCGAATTTTGTCGCGTAATCAATAAAAATTTCCCTGAGAGATGAAACGATTTTTTTCGAATAATGTCTATCATGTAAGAGACATGATTTTTACCGTTTATTCTTCTTATGGTTATAACATTTTAGCTGGATTAACAGACTACCATAGTAAGTAGTTTGGAATCTATTTTCAGGGCATAAGTTCTGGTTATTAGATATAATAACTACACCGTAGTTCGCATTTTGACAACTATGAAAGACTGCAGTGAAAAAACTGCTATATTTTTCAAAAGATATTTTTACTATAGTGGTTCAATTAACTTTGTCACCACCTATGTACAGTTTTACTTACCCATGTATTATATAAACCATTGGTGTTATTTACATATTGTAAATCATGTTTATTATATCTTACATTAAATCATGGTATTAGTTTTTAAAGTAAAGTAATACTTGTTAAAGCTTATTCATATGTGACTGATAATATTGTATTGTATGGTAGGGATTTTTAATTTGCGCTCGGAACCCCTCTTTTCTGCCATCGCAAACAGAACTTCATGCTCTGGTTTACATTGCTCGTTACCCTCGTCTGCGGTCAGAAATTAGCACCTTATTCAAAGGGAGACATGCCTTATTAATCGAAAACACAGGGAAGGCACATTAGGATATCCATGAAAATGAGGACCAAGAGGAAGCTGTCTCTCCTGTATCGGGGTCGCTGGAAGTGTGGAAGGGTATGTATAGCGTTGGTGAGAATTGAAGACATTAAGAGTAATAAAAGGAGCGAAGAGAGAAGTTTACCCTAAAAAAATAGGTGTATCACAGAATGGCAAACTGTGGTAAACACTACATTATTAGATGCTTAGTGCCATATTGCATGTTGATAAAGTTCATTTTACGGGGCACGTTAGTCCAGTGGGTAGAGTGCTGATGTACTAACCGGAGGGCCCGGGTTCTATTCCGGATGATGCCTCTGGACACCTTCAGCTTCATCCCAAGCTGTGTACCATTTTTCGGGTACTAGGTCATCCTGGGAAATAATAGTAAGAAAGTAACTGGCCACCCTACCCTGAATTTCTCACGCTCTGTTAGGCTTAGTACTGAATGAGCTCTACCCAGTACTAAGCTTAAGAGATAGGTAACACACAAAAGACAAATTATGTGAGTAGGGAAGGTAGAAGGATGCGGATTCCAAGCAGAAATATGATTCGGATTCCAGCAGTGTCTATGGTCCCTGGATATCTAATTGGTCAGTGCATCGCCCCGGCATGTCTAAGATCCGTGGTTCAATTCCCGGTCGAGAAAGCTGTTTTGGATGCAAGTACTACTAGGCAGCTATGATTAGATCTTCTGTATTCTAGCTTTGGGAATTGAGAATCAGTAGAAATAGTGAACCAAATGGTGAAAATAATTCTTTTAACGTAATTTTTGTTTTTGTATTTTTATTTGTTCAATTTTGGATTAGGTCTAACTCGACCTCTTGCTACAAATCGGCGACAGTTTTTATAATCGAGACTGCAATTTATTATTCAGGGTCATTTTTCATTACTGCAGTTAATTTAGAAATTGAACTTCTTCATAAAGTTGTACCTTTAATGTTATGATATTCATGTAACTGCTGTCACTCCGATATTTACCTGGTTTTATGATAAAAAAATAGGAAATGTTTTTAAGCATCCTCTGAATATTTCGCCCGTTTCCATAAAAAAGAAATATTCTATATTATAGTTTCTTTGCATTAATTACCGGTCAAGACTTTGTAGTTAACAGAGCCGTACAACGTAGATGAAATTATAATGGGCGAAAAAGCGACAGTAGGGATAATGACGGTAACATGCCTAAGTTTGAAGAGCGTCTGACATTGCATGGAACTCAGAAAGGTAGAACTCCTGAGCGCATTGCCATCTCTTAGATGTACGTGGAACTACGTGGAGGAACGATCCATAGTTTTTGAGGTAATCCGCTCCGACGTAGGTAAAAAAGCAAATATTTACTGCCATTCTCGTGGGCCACATGATGAGGGGAATCGTGCAACATAATTTCTGTCTTGCGTTCTCTGTGCAGGTGATCATTACTCAGCGGGGCCACAATGGACAAATAGAAATAATAATAATTTTTTAATCTGCTCTTTGTCAGCGCTCTCGCTCGTGCTGTCGCTGCTTGTGTTGGTCCAGCAGGAGCTCGGACCACACAATGGGGCAACATGACAAGGGTGAGCCCATAAACACATCAAAAATGCTCTGTCGCCCGTTATTCCTCTCAATGGAGGAGCATTTGCATTTTTAACCGGTGTAAATATCGTCCACGGTTCGTCTTTCACGAGGGACATGCGTGTAGATTGCCGTATATTCTGTTCGCACGCTCTCTCAAGCAACCGCGGGGGAGGGGATTTTGGGCGGAGGAGAGGGAGACAACTTTGTTGGAGCAACCCACAGGCCTGAATGGAATGGCGGGCGGAGTGATGAGGAACGGTTCGAGGCTTTTCCAAACCATCTCTCCTCCCCTCCCGCCCCTTATCCTCATTTAAACAACAATTCCCGTCTCCCCTCTGTCCACCTCTTCGCGCTCTCGCCGCACTCCACTCAACGTCGGCTTCCGTGTGGGAGGAACTTGTTCAAAAGCACCTCTTCGACGTGCCTCTCCCACTTCTCCTCCCTTCTCGCTCCGGCAAAATCTCCCACCGTCCCCCCTTCCTAATTCGTTGCCCAGGACGCAACCCCTCCCACCCATCCGTCCCAAGATTCCCCACCGTCACACCCCCGGCCGGCTATGATATACTAGCCTCACCGCTTCGCCTTCACCTCGGAAGATTTAAGGCAGGAACGCCAAGGAAAACAAAACAACTGGGAGGAGGCAGAGGGGGGGTGGGTGCGAGGGTGAGCGCCCGTCCCGTCCCACCACCCGCCCTCCTGGCGTTATTTATTCACGCATTCCCACAGGACGGTGTCTTTCCTTTGTGTTTTTCGTCCATTCCGTCCCACCCCCCTCTCCTTTCGGCTTTAGGGGGTTGGTCTCGTTGGGTGGGGTTGTGGCATGAAAGACGGGCGAATGGGAGTGGGAGGAGATGCGTGCTCGGTGGGATATTTATATATGTATATGTACTCGAGTAAATATATATGTGTGTATATTATGGGTGGGTAAGGGAGGGTGCGGGAATTAGTCGAACGGTAGCTAATTCGAGCGGTGGTAGCATGGAAGATGATTGGCTGCAGAGAAAAAAAGGTTGCGTGGGAGTGATTAAGGAACGAGAGTGTTCGTGCCAAGGAAGGTTGGGTTCCGAGGCGAGAACTGTATTTTTTGTCTTTTGATCAATAGCATGCTGTATCCAATTTTTCTCCTTATTTGCACCAGTGCACTTCAATTTTAAAACTCTCCCCGATATATTCATTATTTTTTGTCTCTTTGTTTAACTTCCCGGGTTAGTCCGGTTGCATTTTTTTATATTGTCTCATCTCTCACCTCTGGTATGTGATCTTAAAAAAATCTGTTGTTTCCTACCGAAAGGTACCTGATGGTGTCCTTAGGGTATCTAAGGGAAAGGGGAGTGAAACACTGGAATGCCACTGTAAATTCCAATTCCCTTGGATTTTTTGCGTCCAATTCTGTTTTTTGTATTATGAACCATTACCGAACGTCGATAATGCACCTACCGATGTTACCCGTAGTATAGTAATTTAGTTGAAAGAAAAATAGATTGGCGATTAATGAGCCTAGCTCACCGCTAGCGAAGCTCTTTCATGTAATATCGTATATGATGGAATTTAATAGCATTAACTCTATTGTAGCTGAGTCGGTTTTTCTAAGAGCGTCTCTATAATTTTATAAATGCTAAATTTTAGGAATATATACAAGTAAAACTGTAATTTGCAAATAAAATTTTCCAATACGGCTAGCATTTTCTGCATGTAATATATATTCAAATATGTACATTAAAATTTATAATAACTCATTTCTTTCTTTACAGGTAAGACTATACTGCGAGCTAAAGCTTTATTGCTATGCTTTACGGGGTAAGTGTTCATGCTTAAAAATGTTAGAAAAAAGCTTACCTTTATATTAGCTCGCAAGCTGTCTCAGGATGTCATGACGGGAGTGCAGGGTCTCCAGCCAATAGTTAATGTTTATTATCAATGATTACAAGCAGCCTTACATGCACTTCAGTATTATTTTAACTTATCACTATGCTTGAGAGACATGCTGTTATTACTGGTTGTATTGATATAAAAGTAGCATAAAAATAGCTACAAATTGGGTTACCTAGTCCAGTAAATGGGACCTCGAGGGACATTTCGTTCTTTCACCATTCGCGGGAAAGATTGTATTTTTAATCTGCCCTGTTTAAAGCCTCTCTGTTCTTATAGTTACCTATAGTATATCTATTCTACTGTAATGTGATGGAGTTGGAAGATTTTAGCACCTATCGGACTATGTACTTTATATTTGCATAAAATATTTAACACATATGTTAACCTTCGTCAATATATAATGGGAATCATTCGAAGAGTTATTTCCACCCTAGGGATTCGATCTAGTCACAGTTCTGACTTATCTTTCTACAAATTTAGATCCCCTTCGCTGCTTTCGATTTACTCGGGAATCAAACCTATTTTGTAAGCCCACTTACTAGTACACCTCGCATGCTAGCTACATAATCTGAGACCTAATCATCATAATAGGTAGTCCACCGAATAGAGGTGGGTTTTGGACGGGTACTGAAACTTTCATACTTCCTCGTGTGCGTCTGAAACACTTTTTCTTGGGTCAACTCTGTCGGCTTGGTCTGTGTTACTTTCTTATTCATATTTGGTCGGCAATCCGTTTTTGAAAACTGTATTGAACATTCATAATATTGAAACATTCAACTAATATATCACTCTTCGCATTTACTCATACTGTTGGCCAAGTGGCATCCATCCTCGAGTTTGTTGGGCGTCAACTATGAACATAGAAATCTATCTAAAGCATTACCATCAACATGAAGCGTTTTTGTAAATACATGCCATCAGGTTGTAACTGTCCTTCTTCATGCCCGGCGTTTTGTATTACTCTTTTAAACTCCTTCAACTGGCGGTTTTGAAATATTATGGAAGAAAACTCATTTTGTATCCGTTTTCTGAGCCATATATATTGTCCCGCGCCTTACGAAAGGTGACGTTAATCGGACGTTTAAAGTACCTTTCGTGCAAAATAATATGATTGATAGCCTCCGCTATCCTTGCTATTCCGCCTTCATAGCATCCTCAAACGTCAAGCGCATGCTTTGCATGATAAATCTATTCGGCAATTTCGTATTGATAGCTACTATAAAATAACTTTGAAATGTTTTATTCCGGCTATTAAAATATTATCAGTAAGCATTGTGGAGATGCTGATTCAGCGATGAGATTCTAATTTTGAATCGCGTGTGCTTTATTACAGATAAAAAAATTCTTCTCAATTGTTGCATTCCGTATAATTTTTCGTTGTACATCACAACCGTAAGTTAAGTTACATCTCAGTAGGTATTTTTGACAGAATACCGTCCGTTGTGTCATTAGATATTTTGAGGGCGAGTGTTTCAAGTCTTAAGGGAACCGATCACTTTCACCCATGCAATTCGGTATTATATGTAAATGTTCTGATTTTCGATTTCTCCTTGCTTGGATTCCTGCCCCCTTAAGCTGTTCAGATTGAAGGATACACATCTATATTTGTATACCGTTTAGCTAGATGGATAATTTTTTGTAGTCGTAATTGCGCTGCTATCGTCTACTATCATATCAATTATAGCTTTAAAAGACTAACGAAAAGTTATTTTATATTATATATCCTTATGGTCTCTCGTTTACAGTTAATGGCTTTATTATTTAAGCGATATTATCACTGTACAATGGTCTTAATCAAGTTGCTCGAGCATGCCAACCTTTCTTTTAAGGCAATTAAGATTGATGGCAATGTAAGGAAATCTCATGACTTTTAGATCAACACGTAACTATTAAAATATATGTTCTATAAACTATTCGTCATTAAAATTACCTTGCTCTTAGTTTGAAAGCCAAACTATCAAGATTTATTGCACTATATATCAGTTACTGAATCATTTGATGCTTGAATGAAATGCCAAGAGTATTTTTTAAATTCAACTACTGAAGGAAAAGCAAGTATACGCTAAAGTTGAAATGAATATTTTCGGAAATACCTTCCTTAAGAGGACTCTCACGCATTTATGGGACTTCAAAAAGCCCTAAATTCCCCGAGTTTCCCCGCGCATTTATTGCAAAAATAATAACTCGAGGAATTGGAAGAGCAATAAATGGTATTTTCGGATGGAATGAGCGGTGTCGGAAAAAGTTTTCGCCCCGCCGCCGGAAGAATTTACACGCCAAATGGGATTCGGGAAAATAAAAAGAGGAGCGACGGGAGAGGGAGCGAGGGAGGGTCGAGTGGGCGTGGGGGAGATTCGAGAGGGATGGCGGGGGAAAGTGTAAGAAAGGAGTTAAGAGGATACATCCCTTCGGGGAGGTATGAGACAAGCAGAGGTATTTCATGGGAGAAAAAGAAGAGCCGGGCAACGCGGGAGGGAGGATTTCTCTGAGTATTTGTGTGCGTCTTCGTGTGCGTTCGCCACTGCGAGCGGGTCGGAAGGAGGAGCGCGTTTCGTCGTGGATGCAGTCATGTTTTCTTGTTCGTGGTAGATGTCAGTAGGATATAGTGGAGATGAACGGAGGATGGAAGGATTCCG
>LYUA01000031.1:835914-847514 GCA_002093875.1 Calopteryx splendens | reverse complement strand
CTGGGATTCCCCTGTTCTCATCCTCGTTACCGACGCCGTCTCTGCTGTTGCAGCTTGTCACCGGGTCAAAGTTCGAGACATACCTTTCGGAGGAGGATTCCCCAGCAATGCGAGCAAACGCTGTCATTAGAAAGCGTTGTGACATGGCGTCTCTTTGATTCCCCATTTCCAGGTGGTGGTGCGGATGGGAGCATGCATACTCCGCATACAATAGTCCTCGGTGTGTCTTCCCGAAGCGCAAATAATTAGTTGATTCCTTAGCCGTAAGTGACTTGAATTAAATTAGGGAATACGATATATTTTTCAGCAGTACTAGAAGAAACGTGAAGATCTTTCCCACCTCAAGGAATTAACGATGTCGATGTTGGTGCTAAATGTTATACGAAATCCTAGGTATGTGTATCGAGTTAGTGAAGGAAGTACTCTGCAGAGATCTGAGGAACGTTGCTCTACGTTTTGAAATAATCTAATTATATTTACGTTTCATTTTTTATCTTCTTTTTTTAAATTTTGAATTGAAATTTGATTTACATATTTGTGTTAGCGTATATGCATGAGCTAGACTTGTGGGGCTAATTGCGTTTCGATACCTAGTTTGATGTGTGGAGGACGATATCATATCTACCCAAATTCTTTTAGACCCACCGCACATCCACATTGCATTACCTCTATTTGATCGAATGATATTTGAGGTAATCTGAATTTGATTCGGCGTCAGTTTTTGTCCCTGAAAATCATGAAAAGGTTTCAGCGGTGCACAGGATTTTAATCTTTCGCACAGTTCCGCAGATGATGTCATTCTAATCCTCGTATTGCGATTCCGGTCACTTGAAGCATGCAGTAAAGTGTTTGCTTTCGTCTCTCTCTCTCTTTGTTCACCATCGATGGGGCCAAGGGTTCGGACAACAGAGGCGCGATGCCTTTTTGTTTGTTGCCCCGGACGTTTGTCGGTATTCGGTACACCGCCGTTGATTGCTTTGCATTGGTGCTCGCGCTTTCGCATCTCATGTTCTGCCGCGGATCCGCCCTGCGCACACATTCTTTCCCAAGCGTGTGCACGATGTAGCATGCCATGCTCCAATCCCACACTTGACTTTCGAACTCTTAATCGTCATGCATAGAATCGTTCGTAGCAAAAGCACTTAGAATTCGGTCGAGTAAAGCCCTGAAACCATTCATGTCTATTTTTTTTTCTCTGTGGAGTTTCGGTGATTTCTCCATGCATTAATTAGTCCTAGTTAATTTGCATCTAGGCACCTCTCGGTGTCTCACTATATATGTTAGTTGTTCTTGTGATGTAAATTCCGATCGTGGATCTCATTAGATTTATATGGAGAAAGTTTTGTGTCATTTTATGTGATTTAATAATTTTATCCAATTATTTTTACGTTTATGCTGTCAAATCTATTAACATGGATAAATATATTTTAATCCCTGAGAAGGCGGGTTGTTGCTAAGTATTCGTGCTTTACATCTATTTTTTTCTACGTGATGAAAGCCTGTTTTTAAATAAACCATCGTGCTTAACGTTATTTATGGACAAGCCACAGTTAGCTTCTCATCGGAGTCTTCCTGATGGTACCTTCAAACACGAGGGAAGCTGCATATTCCCGGGGATGGAATGTATGCCGATTTTTCGAATCTCCATGTGACGTCGTCGTCGTGCCGGCGAACATGTAGGCAATTGACGTCGTCATCAGCGCAATCATCTGTGCTCCCACGAAGATGAGTTCGGTGGTGTCCATCAATATGGTGCTGTACGATGCCTGGGGAAAGGTTTTGTTTTCTGTTGGCGATACCTATTTGACGGAGAGCTTTGCGGGATTGGCGAAGAAGAGGGCATGGATGGAAAGTGATGCCATAGACGATGGGAATATGGTGACGGAACAGTAAAAACAGGACAAAGTGATCTGCAGCACTATTGCCATTTGAGAATCCCATTTTTAACCCCAACTTGGGAAGTCATCATACGTTGGAGCGCAACATCACGAATTTATGGAACGGAATGGGAAAAGGATGTTCGATAAAATGGGGCTTTTGATCGAGATTAAAGAGTGATTATGTGTGTAAAATTGTTAGCGATTATGAGGTCACGACGCAATGGAAAATAGAGCTGGTAAAAGTTTCAGAAAATCGTATAACTAGGAGGAGGTAATGGAAGGCAGGAGAACTAGCGAGCTGGTCAAGTGAGTATAAGATGAATGACTGTGTGAAAATAAGATTGAATTAATATTCGTTTGAAGCCAACGAACGAAGGGATAATGGAAAACCCACCCCCTTTAGCTTTCATGCGTTTGTGTCTTTAAGTAGAAATATCTTTTTGGTGTTACTGGTTATATAAGAGCGTATAATGATGGTATACGAAAGGGATGTAAGCGCTAACATTCTTAGAAAAAATTAAGTTATTTGTTATCTGTTGATTATTTTGCTTTAGCATATTTATTTCCTCTACTTGCTATTATCTATTTGCTTGACTCTTCTGCTGATTCCTCATAGGGTTCAAGTTTCAGAGTTATAGGTTTTCATTAATATTCATGTCCATACGAGGAGTGCTATGGGATGAACTTCCGCTAATAGTTCAGCGGTTTGCAGGTAAAAATGTATTTTGATTGGTTTTGTCCTTTGATTATACTCTATTGACTCGTAATATTATATTTTATATACATTTTATAAACAATTTCATTCAAAGAAAAAACGACCACTGAATTGTTTAATATTCCCTGCTCAGGACTATTAAAACGTGCACTATTTAATTATTTTATTTATTTTTATCCTACATTAATTTATTCTTGAAAATATGACTTACTTAAAGATGAAATTTCGCCATTAGTTGTTTGAACCAGCGAATCTCACTGATATAATTGTCATCTAGTTTCAGGAAAACGTAGCAAAATTAACCAAAAGATGGTCATCCTTGTAGTAGCGTACAGTCGCTCTCCAATTAATGTTCACAAAATCTGCAAATACGAATCATTAAAACGTCAAGTTTCATGAAGTTGCGGTTCGCATAAAAATAATCACGTTACAACACGGTAACAATTTTCTGAATTTCCCGGCGGAGTACGAGACCGTCGAAGTGAACGGCGGTAATTAATTTCTCGCCCCCAAAATGGGGAAAACAACTCTTCCTTTTCATCCTGGCGTTCGCGGACGCAAAAGATTGTTCTGGTTCTACCTCATGTAGTGTATATCTCCCGCATGCCTCTCCCATTTCCCTCTCCACCCGAGTCTCATTTTCTTCCCATTCGCACTCTCTCGGAGCCATTAATCTTTCACCGCGGTGGCGAATAACGCGTGGGAGAGAGTGAGTGAGGGGGGAGGCGAGGGGGAAAATAGAGAGGCACTCCTATGGCATCCGTGACGGTTGATTTCCATACGCAAACCTGACGAGGAAAGGATATAAACAGACGCGAAAGAGGTGATATGTCTGACGAGTAGGGTCGCTCCGGGCGTCTAATCGTTTCGTGGTCTTCTGTTCGCCTTCCCTCCCTTGCCCCCTCCAATCGAATTTACCTCCCTTTCCCGCAACAATCGTATCTTTTCCCCTCGCGAACCAACGTTTCCCCAGTGTTGGCTTCACAATTTGTTACCGTATTTCCGTTCTCTTTCTTTCGATTGGTTCCTACCGCAAATCTGTAGTTTCTCGGATTGGTGACGTTTGATGGCACCGAAACTTCTTTTATGGGCGACGCACATGTAATTATTGACATTTTTATTTGTGGATTGAACTCGTTCCACGTCTCAGGTGATTTTTTTACCCCGCAGTATTTGATCTGGTCGAATTTCCCTGCTGATCAGTGAGCTCGTTGTTAAAATAGGCCCAGTTTTCTGTCTAATTCCTCGCTATGACCTGATAATTGAATGCATAGGAATTCTAAAATAAAGCAAAACTGAATTAGGCGGAGAAATTCCTCCAATGGGTTCAAAAATTAATTCAGTTAACTCTATCGTATTTTTATAATTATTATATTAAATTATACTTATAATTAGTTGGATCATTTCACTTTTTCCGCTCACCTACTCGCTTCTAATTTCCTATTTTAAGATCTTTCACGCTCACCCGACCCACTCGCTCGCCGCGCTGAGCATATTTGTCACGTGATATCCCGAAGACACCCATACAACAAGAATTCTCAACAACCAGAATTGCGTTATAGACGTAGTCGACTAAAGCTAAAATTTTATTTCACATGGGTTTCCCATTCGATTTCCCAGAAGAAATAAACTGCGGAAACGCCCTTCCTCGTTCACCTCTCCGCGAGCTCGCTCTTTCCAATTTCCAGCGGCTCCTCACAGTTCGGTGTCATTCTAATCCAGCTCTTTCATTTTCCTTTTTCCAGTTCCCTCCTCGCCCTTCAACATCCATTACTCCCCCATCTTCCATTTCTCCCTTCCGTCCATTTCCCGCCCTCGTGGACCCCCCCTTAAAGTCCTCCTTTTTATCACCCCTCGGGTCGTAGCAACCAATATCCCGAACTCGTTGTCTCACTCCGCGAATCTGGCACAATGGAAGTCGAAGCATCGGCAAACAGTGTTGGGCAAGCACTAGAATCGTTCACTTCCTCCTCCTCCCTCGCGCCAACTCCCCCTTTCTCCCCACCTCATATCCGCCCTCATTTCGGCGCGGGGGAGAGAAGAGACGGAGGAGAGGAGAGGCAGACGAAGCGAAAGGGCATACTCCTCCGTCCTCGTCTTTGTACCTTCGCGGTTTGGGGAGGAGCTGGAGCGTTCGGGGCCGAAAGTGGGAAGGGACTGGCGAAAGAAAAGCGAGCGGAGGGAGGGCGCTTGCGGGAAAATGTTGTGTTGGTTCTTCTGGGGTCCCTTTCTTTCCGTCGCTGAGTGGAGATGGTTGCGGAAATGGGTCCGAGTGCAGCCGCAGATACGAATCGTGGGGAATACCGATCGAATGCTTTTCGAACGACTAAAATCATGCAATTGACTGATGTGAGAGTGTGCGTTTTGAGTCAGTAACGAACGGATTAAGTTTCAAAAAACTCAGGACAAACTGCTTGGCAGATTTGCTTATGAGCGAAGCATATTATGAATTTGCTGTTTTTTGTATTTTTTTATTCTTTACCGTTTATGTGACATTTAAGATGATATTACCTTGTTCGCATCAATTTACGAGATTACTCGGGTATTTGCTAATAATTAGCTCAGCCACCCATTCATCTTTTATTGGTCATTCTTTTAGTAAATATTTGCTGGGTCGCGGAAATATATTGGAAAGGTATGTTTTTGCAGCGGGTTTTCTAGTAGATTGAGTGACCAGGGCCTAAAAAAATATTAAATTGTTGTGTTGTGGTAGAAGAATACCTTCCAGGTCATAGGGAAACCTAGTCATATGCTCGTGGAATACACCTAAATACATTATATGTTGGTTATACCTAACCATCAAAATAATCTAAACAAGAATAGTGAAGAAAATTTGGGTTCAATTATCAAAGGGTAACTGAATGGAAGACGCGTGTGTAACATTGTTAAGAATTCCGCCCAGAATTTTTGGTGCTGAGTGTGGCAATTCCTTCATATCCTCCTAGCTGTGGCCAGATGATTGGCGCCACTATTGGTATAATGGCTTTAGCCATCAAACTTTAAAATCATGACGTAATTCCTTTGAAAACCTCATGGAATGGAACTGAATTAAGCGACAAATAAATTCATAAATAATTGACGCAATGAATTGGATTTTCGTAAGAATCAATCAAGCCCTCATATTTCGTTCCCTCTCGATGCATATTCACGATTTCAATGAGGACCGAGTGGCATGCCACCCAGGGCTCCCGCTTCCCGATCTGCTTAATTTCCCTCGGGATGACCGCCCGAAATGAATTTTACGCAGGAATGCCACGGATATTTCCCTCACTCTCCCTATCGCGTGTAGCCGTCATCCCAATCAATTTTTCCTGTTGCCCACCTGATTACTTTTTATCCCCCCTCCCCCTCCCCCGGATGCGGCCACGGGTCCCACCGAACAAGAGACCGTCGTCGCCGGCTCCCCAACACCCCCGCATTGCAATCATTCGCTCTGCTGCGGTAGAGTAGTGTCAGTTCGGTTGTTTTCGTTTTAGGTGTCTTTTTTAAATTCTCTCTCCCGATCCCCGCCGAGGGTTGGTTAATTAATCAGCTCTCTCTCTCTCTCTCTTGGTGCGTGAACAAGGGTCGCCGTAGGACATTTTTATGGTATTTATGAATGGCATTATAAAATATAGGTGAAATGTGATAATACCTTTCAATTCAATCGAGACCGCGTATTAGGATATAATGTGAGGATGGGGAGAAGATAAGAGAATTGGGAACGGGAATTGCAAAATTAATCGTTTGCTGTAGCGAATTCAATTAACCTTTAGGTGTGCGTTTGAAATTTTAGTCGTGAGAGATATCCGTACGCGTGATAGCATTTTTTTCGCCAATAAAATGATTTGCTTATGAAATTTTAGATCGCTCGGGCAGAAATGTACTATTCACAAGAGCATGTACTTACATCAATGAATTTGTTAATTGTGAAACAAATTGTTATTTTGGTTGTATGGCAAATTATGAACAAACCTGTTCATCAATTCACCGTTACTCTTTCAAGTACATTGTATGTAACGAGGCTATAACGGTTTTGAAGAATGGCAAACGCTGTTATAAAATACGCGACATATGTCGCATTAATACCTATTGAGGTTCATAAGGTGCTTCTTTGTCTGCAGTCGTATCCATCCCACTGTAAACAAATCTAAAGAAAATCTATTCAATGGCAAAACATCATCCATGATAAAACCGATGCTGGAATTCAAGGCTTCCCAATCAGTCAGCCGTCCAGTTACTCAGAGAGCTAGTCAGATTAACATGTACTTGATACAGTATAGTAAATATAAGTAGGTACTCTTAAACTTTAAGAAATGTATATGAATTTAAAATAAAAGTTTTTTGTTGATTAAAATCGATTGAATGCTGCATCCGATGATATGCATTTGAACTGAAAGGAACTTAGTTCTGTGGTGAGCAGTCTCAATGATACGGAAGTTGCAGTAGATGGTATCGGAAGGAGAAATGTCCTCTGTCTCTCGAACGCGGGAGTTCCTGGGAAGGTATAGATTTTACGACAAATACCTCCTGCGACTGTAACCCCATTCACCTCAGACGCGACCACGAAACGGTCCTCTTCCCTAATATCGACGTCCTGATCCTCTGAGAGATACTAATGTATGTGTGTGAGCGTGCGCACTTGGGCAAGTAGTATATATGTTGCTAATGCGTCCCACGGCGTTTGCGTGTGCGCCTATTGGTTCTTTTCCTCGTGATCGTTTCGTGTACATTGTGTTGGTAGATCTGACGTTGCTCGCGTGGATATATGGCTCTCCTGCATCGAAGG
Source organism: Calopteryx splendens (assembly GCA_002093875.1). Taxonomy (NCBI): domain Eukaryota; kingdom Metazoa; phylum Arthropoda; class Insecta; order Odonata; family Calopterygidae; genus Calopteryx; species Calopteryx splendens. Next base: position 840,151 of record LYUA01000031.1, on the reverse strand, counting down.
GTTTTAAGCCCACCTCTTGGCTTTACCCAAACCCTTTCATTCCATCCCATGCTCACACAACTCCAGGAGGGAGCAGGGTTTGGCTCCAACCACCTCGTCCCTGTCCACCTCCCACTCTCCCTTCTCAATCCCCATTTCTCCCCATACCTCTCCCAAGCCCTCCTCCACCCTTCCTCTTCCGGCTACCCCCATACGCCAAAGACCCAAGCACACCGTTATCCTGGTTCAAGCAACGATTTGCAAATTGCTCGAGTGCCAATCCTGTCCGGCAGTTATCCTCGCCTGGTACACGAGGTGGGATTCATTTCCCGCCAGGTACAAATCCTGGGCTTCCAGGGATTGGGTTGGTGGGCATGTTTGCATTTGTCTCATTGTGTTTGATTGCGTCTGTGCGCTCTGAATTGGTTGTGCTTTCCACAAATGTTCCCTCGTTTATTTTATTTTTGTAATGGTTTATTTATGCCGATTATTACTCTCTCTTTACATTTCACAGAGATATAAAGAGGGTGTGGAATGAGGAATGGATGTCAATGAGTTTATCGTAGCGCAGGATTTCAGAGTAATCTGTGTTTGATAAACTTCTGCGTTCTATAAAGGCTTTTGCTCCATGAAGTAGTTGATCAAAATTGTCTTAACACGTTGAGTTTTCCTCGTTCATCCAGTAATAAAATTTTATATTTATTGCTATAAACCTGCAGAACTGAAGTCCGTGAGGCCATTTTGGGAATCACTGACCAGGTTTCTCCAACATTGTGATGTACGGATAATATAACGACATAACGAAATATACTATTCACTTCACTCCAACCAATAAACAAATAATTTAAAATAAATGGTATATTACATTCAGAAGTATTTAGCAATATATTTCTCTGGTCAAAAGTGCTTACATTTGTTGACAATGGTCTTCTTAAAATCAGAGTAGGTGTTCCGATGCGTATGGGCTCCAATGATGACTCCATCACAAAATTAATCCACTGGAAAATATCCTGGGATTTGTTTTCTGGAAAATATTTTCAAGATTTTTCATATACATATAACCGTCGCTGTTCCATGGAGATCAATGATCCCGTGCACACTGATAGAGCTCTACACGAATTTCCATACTCAAGTGTTTAGATTTAGGAGGTAGGGATTTGGGGCTATTAGGGAGGTTCTCCTTCTTGGACTTTTTTCATTTCATACTATTGCTTTTTTTAAATATCACACCTATTTCATCCTCCCTGGACTCATTTTCACCGAAACTGCGGGAAATCCCGCGACAGTGACTTTAACGGAGTTACCCGCTGCTGTGCATTAATTCATTTACCTCACGCTAATTTTCTGCTACAACTCCTCAAATTGTTACCTCCAACATTCTTTTGGGGAAGTAATTAATAAATAATTCCAGGGAATAAATTTATAAATAAATAAATGTAACATGTTTGATGAGTTATTGCATAACATTTTTGCCGAAATGACCAAAATTCGCCTTTCTAGCTAATCTGTGGAACATAATTAACAGTTATGATAACAGTAAATGAACAAAACTTTAAGAAAAATAAAATTTTAAAAATATACTGGATACATATTTAAGTCATTGTGATATCACTTTTCATTGGGTAATGAGCCATATAGAGCATATGAGTATATCATTGTAAGTCACTTCATGTAGTTTTTAAATTGTCAAAGATTTTATTCACTAATATCCAACGCAGTTTCTGAAAAAGTAGATCTTGTACTACGCAACTTGTGTTATTTATAAGTTACTGGTGGTCTATCACCTCCAGATACTAGCCCGCATAGCAGCTTGTAGGGTAAGATGTAGAAATGTAGAAGCCTAGCTTCCGCACTGGTCTCTGTGTCGAGGGCTGGGACGCGCCTGATCTCTCCATTTCACCGTCTTTTATGCCAGGATGTTATTATTTTCATATTGTAAAAATATTTCGGACTACTAGAACCAAAAGAATGGACCCATGAGATACCACTGACCAAGGTTCTTTTTAATCTAGGTACATCCTTTTCCCCCTCGGTCCCGGGTGCCGAGATAAATTCAATCCCAGAAATATACTGATTTTGAGAACATGATAGAACATGAAATGAGACTAAATATGCAAAACCATTTTTTAATTCAAGTTAAGTATCCAGCTCTTTCGTAAGAAATATTTTTCGTAATTAGGTTACGTTTCTTATTTCGTGCCATTAAAAATGCGGATCGCGCGGACGATGGGTACTGAGAATGGCTTATATTATGAGCTCGCCAAACGCACAACTGCATGTATGAACGCGGATTCCGGACCCAAGCAAACAATACAAAAACACATGCGCCAGGGATTCATCTTCGCGGCCACACACTTCATATCCCACACATACGTGCTGGGGAAGCAGCCTCAAATGATAATAGGAAACGAAAAAAGAGACGGGGGAGGAGGTGAAGGGGGAATCGCGGGGAAGGAAACAAAGGAACATTGTCCTAGTCGTCGATTGATTGCAGGGAGGGAGCGTCATTGCGAAAAAAAAGAGAAGCAAACCTCGGAGAGGGAAATCATTGAAGTACAACCGAAAATGGTCCATGCCCTTTCCTTCCTATTCCCTCCCCTCCTCTCAACCTTCTCTCCGACAGCCACCCATGCCTAACCCAGACCTCAAAACCAACAGCTATTGCCTCCGTCGACGAATGCCGAGATGGGCAAAAAATAAAACGGTTGGATTTCGGGGTGTGAGGAAGGAGAGGAAAGAGTTAGGGAGGCACGATGCATGCATTTTGCGGCTTCGAACTTGGCCATATTTGGCGAAATGCCAAGACCGTGTATATGCGTGTATGGGGCCACACTTCCCTCGGCGGGAATCACGGGGAAGCGATGTGTTAGCAAGGGGCTTGAATGACCCGTGAGGGAAGGGAGTAAGGCAGTTTGAAGATTGAGGAAGAGGGGATAGAACGGAACTGAGAAAAATCGTGCTCGGGAAATGAGAGAAGAGAGCTTTCAAAATTAATCAATAGGAGAATATTCCAGGTACAGGCTAGGTTGCATATGCAAGGCCCAGCCCCTATTTTCATTTCCAAAAGTCAAGAGTATCGTCTAAAATTGGCGGGTCTCTTTCACTGGGTTTTCTTATATTCTCATTTCACTGTGCCATTTTCTTATGCACACGATCCCCTGCTTTAATATGAAAGATGGTACTACGTGGAAAAGGATTATTCAACCATGAATGTGGAGACCAGAGAAAATTTGGTGGCTCCTAAAAGTTTTGCGTGATGTAGTTGTTGAAGATAAAATGATTAGATGAAATGAGGAGTGATGAAGAGTGCAGTGAGGAATAAGCCATATCGAAATCTATACTGATGGGAAGAACCAGATGTAGGTTCTGGTCATACATAAAGATGCAGTGGATTCGAAGAAACATATCAGAAGGGAAAATAGAAGGAGAGCCCCTGGGTAAACATTGGGAAAATAAGTAGGATAAATGAAAAGAGGTGTGCGAGAGATCTATTTGGATATAGGAGAGTTATAATTGGAGACAGCCAACCAGTCTTTGGATCGTATTATATTGATTCAATATATTAAAACAAAACGAATTGGAAAACAATAATAATACCATCCCTTTTGTTTTCCGCATGTTTAGCTGGTGTTCGCTCTTAAACTGATGATACACCATTGACTTTATTTCTGTATCGGTATCTGATGAAACGAGCGGATGAAGAGTTAGTCTCTCGAAGACTTCTTAGGCGGACACTAACATTTTCATCTCAGCAAGTGAGCTTTGAAAAGTAGAACGCCTTTGAGCAATAATTGCGCGTGTCAAAATGGCGGCGGGTCGGGAGCGCCGCCGTTTTACCCTGTTCTACCGATACGGGAAATCCGAGTGAGGATCTTACACGGGCGGAGAGAGGCTGCGTTTCAGCGCCGCGGCGGTCGGCACTCCGCCGTCAGTAATGGCGTGGGCGAGAAAATTCGCGTTCATTACATGCGACGAAGAGTAAACTTAAGAAAAGAGGGGGGGGAGGAGATGGGGGAAGTGTCCTCACGGAGCGGGAAAAGGGCGAACGGGACGGGCGGCATGGTGGCAGGAGGTGTGTGTGTGATGTGTGTTTATAGTAATTGTGAGGGGTCCGCGAGGGGGCGTGAGCGCTGATGCGCCCATAATGGTGGGGATGACGATGGGCCGCGTCGTGTAATGGGGAGGAGGGGCTTTGAGTACATTATGGCTCGGGATGAGGTGCGCCCCCGCTGATGGTGTGTTCGGGAGGGATTAGCAG
>LYUA01000031.1:812253-831437 GCA_002093875.1 Calopteryx splendens | reverse complement strand
GAGTTGACTAAATGCGAGAAAGGGGTCGCAGGGGGGGAATGAGTTTTTAGAGGTCGAGATGAGAGGGTGGGCGGAACTGTTTGGAGGGAAATGAATGGACGGAGGGGATTGGGGAGGGAAGGATATTAAGTGCGAGAAATGTTGTGGTCAACGGCATAGGAAAATATGAGGGGAATTAATATGGGTTGTTTTGCGACCCTTTATTTTGAAAATCACGAGCTATTTATATTCCCGCAATTGGGCCCCGGTTATTTTCCGTCGTTGCTAGCGTATATTATGTGGGAGTCTCTTACCGCAAAATTGTCTATAGAGGAGCCAAATTGTTTCGCCATGTCTCTAAGTGAATGCACCCGACGTAATTGAGGGCTAGCTGGTTCACATGGCCGACGTTTCAAATTTTTTTGCAAGATAATAATCGGTGATATTGGGTTGCATAAGGCGAATTAAAATTATCCCGAGCGCTTTGTCCACTCCTGCGTGAGAAACGAGATGCTTGCTCTGGCAACTCGGACGTTCTTGCATTGAAAGGGCGTTTCCGTTCATTGATTACAGCACATGAGGGGCGTTCTGATATGAATGGAATGTGGAAAGTGCGGTGTTTGGTTTGATATAGAGGTTAACATTGCGGGAAGGTCGTGGCGAGGAACGAGCATAAATTTAGAGCGTTTGAAGGGGAAAGGGACAGAAAGGGAAACGGTACAGCAACGTGGAAAGATTTGTGGATTAGAAATCTAATTTCATTTATATGGAGGGGAGTGTGAAAGGACCAAGAGGATTGCTAGTTGCTGTTGGGAAAACTGACCCGAAGATTTTTACGTTCCATCTTCCATGATTTTTATTCAACCATATTTACTTTTTCTTTTTGTAATAGTTCGATCAGTTTGGAAAGCAAATGAGTATTTAAAATTAAATATAAATGTTACTGGAAATCATCACAATAAGTATTAACCATTTATGATAAACCTCTAACAACATGACTAAGTAGCGTAATGCTGAGTGAATTTAGGGTTACCTTCAGTGTTGGGTAGACCGTAAAACGTATATCTAAGGTATTAATTAATGCTAGAAAATTCCTTATTTTCTCCCGAATGAGTAACCTTTGTTAATGTTGTCTTATTCATGTGAATAGTGTCTGTAAAATCCTATCGTAGGTATGTGTATTGGAGTGTTTCCAATTCGTCTATCAGGATAGTTTGTAAATAATGAAATAATCATTAATTCGTAACTTATCAGCCTCACTTAAAATCACCCCCCTTCAAATTGTATATATATGTTCCAATCGTAAAAAAAATTATTTCGATGGGCTTGAGTTTCATCATGAATTCACAGTAAACGAAATTTTACACCATTTTTGTACGAAGTAGAATGCATATTTGTGTTAGTCAATCGTACGAGTATGAGATAACCTCGGTATTGGATGAAGGTAATCTTGATTTCAAGATTATGAAAAATAATCGCTGAATAATTAACCACCTTTGGGGGGCCACAAATACAATAACGTAGGTATGTATTTTTGGAATTAAGAATGCCATAGAGTTATTGTTTATAAGTGTGATTGTAGATAAATAATCAGTTAACTAGTACATTTTTCGGATTAATACTGAGAATAATCTAATCTTTATCCTTTTATCATCTCATCAATTGGTGAGATATTCAGACTCTGTAGTTAACTACACAAGCACCCTAAACGAATTTTTTTTCTGGATTGTGTGTGCCTCATAGAATAATATTATTTGCTAAGTAACAGCAACTCTAAGACCCTATGCATATAGACCAGGGAAAATATTTAGTTCTAAATGCTTTTTTGGGTTTTTTTCCCGAAGTATCTACATCTGTGCCCTTATATAAGTAGATAACTCTCTTGAAGTTTGGATACATAAAGATTTTTTCTGTTCCACGTAAAAATAGGTCAAATGAATTTTACACGTTTTGGAAATAAGTTTTTAAATTGCAGTCTGTATTTATTAAAAATAATATTTTAATTATCAATAAAAATAATAAATTATTAAAAAGTGCCATTTGGACTAGTATATTTAATATAAATAGGTTATTTTGTGAAGATTCTCGTTTAGGGAAATGTTAATCGAACACTGAGTTAAGAACACCGAGAAACGTTGATTTGATGGGGAATTTTAACTGCCATAGGTTGTGCGTAGCGGAGATCATGGGGTATTGAGTGATGCTGTGTAAGGGAGGGTTGAAAGAGGGAGGAAAGGGGTCGAGGGAGAGTAGTAGGGAAATAACATTTTGGAATGCATAGTTCGAAGAAGAGTAGACGTTGTTGTGAAATGGAAAGCATAAATGACAGAGAAATACGGCTGGTTGCGGTTAACGGACACGGGAGAGAGATTTAAGGGATGAAGGAGAGAATGTCTCTCTGCCGCAAAACATATCGTGCTCTTCTTCTTTTTGGAGCTCGTCAACCACTCTCTCATCGCCAAAGGTACGTTAGGTGATGAAAGTGATAGCGCGGGATTTAATATTGGTGAAAATTGAAGTTGTAACAGTGGTGTGAATTTTAAAGAATGGAAACGTTGCGGGCGTAGATGGTCTATTTAACTAAACTTTTTCGTTGGGAACAGTTTACCGAAAAAGTATTGGGTGAATGTGCTCGAGGGGACAAAGAATATCAAAAGTTTCAGGAAATGACGAGCGTGAATTGACCAACATACGAGTGTGACAGGTGAAATAATAATGCAATGGCATGGCAGAATGGAAGAAATTAGTAAAAGGTAGTTAGTTTCCTGGAATAACTTAAAAGTCCGGCATTTTTGGATTTCGTCTACCGCGAAAAATTACGGCGTGACGGTTGCGTATGATTGATTTTGTGGATGTCTCGCCAAAAGAGAAAAGAGAGAGAGAGTATGAGAAGAGAGAGAGAGACGTTAAAGTGCCCATGTGGGTGCTTAGTGTAGTGTTGGTTAATTATAACTCTTCTTCAGCTCTTGCAAACGGTGTTGTTCATTAAAACTTTTCCCTCCTCAATCTCTATCATCAGATCACTCTACAGTTGTTTTACGTTAGTGAAAATGCGTAGGCATTGAACCGTTTTCTAGCTTTCCTTTGTTATTTCCTTCCCCTTCTTTTTATACTCTTTCCTTCGCCAAAAATGATTTTTTGGGTAGCTGAAACTCTCGTGGTGTTTGCCCACCATTCAGCGTTTCATTTTTCATCCAAATCCATCGGCACATCTTGCCAATAGTCGGGTCGTTTTCATGATTCCATTTGATTGTGTTAACTATGTATTTTTTTTGAAAGCCTCGATTTTCCTCTCGCTATAACACACATTCTGGATCTCTGCCTCCGTACCTACCCATGTCACTGTCCACTTTCCTGGTCCAATCTCATTGCGAATGGAATGTCAGGGCGATAAACGCTCCGAATATAGGGGAGAGATGCTAATAATCCTCCTTCGAATGTCACGCACGTCTCGCAGCGAGAAACGGAGGAGGTGGGGACGAAGAAGGGAGACGAGGGGAGTGGGAGAGGGATGGGGTGAGGGGAGTGGGAGAGGGACAGAGCGAGGGGCGAGCAAAATGGTTTGATAGCACGGAATGTGCCCGCGCCATTTCCACTACCACCATCTCAACGCCGTACATTTCCTCATGGACGCACTCTTTATTTTTTCTCTTTCCCCTCCACAACCGGCCGCATTACTAAATTTTTTCCTCGGTTGTTTTTTCGCCGGCACATCAAAAAGATATTGCCAGTTTTTTTGGGGAAAATAGTTGATTGAATTATAACGTATTTCGAATGCACTAACTGATTAATGAATTTGTTTAATTTATTGTAATATTTTTATTAATTCGGGATGATGATATTTCAGAACAGTAGTTCTGATTTTATCATTGGAAATGGAAACCGTCCATTCGTTGACTGATTGAGCTTTAAGCTCTAAGTGTATGATGAAATCGTACATTTATGAAATCCAGAGTGCAACCGTTAAATTATGCACATAAAATATGCAGCATTTATAATGCTGCATATTTGATGTGATGGACCCTTGAATGGCAAAAAATTAAAAGGAAATACGAGTCATGAAACTCATAGGGCCATATATTCTCATGGTGAATATGAATTCACGGCAGTATGAAATCATGTTCAACATAGAGCATACCGTACTTAGCCGTTCTATTGAATTCCAACCCAATATATCTCGTAACTCGTACAGGTACTCACACATTTTCCATGCAGAGCATAATCTCAGAAATTCATCCTAATCATTGTTGAATTGTGAATTGGATTTGGTTTTCCGGCCGGCTAATGCTTAAATTGAATCCGTTCATTCCAACCCTGTCGTATCGTTCTTAATATTCTCCCCATTTCCTCGTGGCCGCACTCGGAGGAAAGGGAATGCATAATTCCGGTATTCACCTCACGTCATCTTGTTTGGTAGCTGGAGTGAGGGCATGGGAGGGAGATGTTTTACATAAATACCTTTTAGCTCCCAATTAGTACAGTGGTGGTCTCGACGAGAAAATACGCTCCCTGTCCCGCTTCCTCAGCTCTCTTCCCACGCCGCCCCTCCCTCCATCCCTCCCGCGCTCTCACGTCCTGGCCCTGCCTTCCCCCCTTTGCCCCCTCCGCTTCCTTCTCGCACCAATTTCCAATGGACGCTTAATCTTGGGCTCCCTTGAACCCATCTTTCTCGCCCTACCAACAAATCTCCAGAAGAGGCAGCTCCCTCATTATATAATCCGACTCACTCCATGCTTTTCCCTTACTTTTCACCAGTTCTCGCTCCCTCTCTGGGGGCCCTGACTCACTCACACTTACTATCTGAACTTTCATTCCCTTTCTTTTTCCCGGTGTCGCCTCGAGTTTTCATTTTTCTTCGTTTCTTGCCCTCAGTTCTCTCTCATATCCTCTCCCGAGCTATTGTAACTGCCTCACCCCGCCCCGGAATCCATTACTTGCATTCTGTCCCATTCGATTCTTAAATCTAAATCGTTTTCAGCAGCCTCCCACCTGGCACAATCGCCTTGACTCTCATCGCATGTTCTCTTTTTCTCTTGTGGACTAGTCGCAGGCTGAACTGCCGTTATGACCGATAAGAGGCGTGATTGCCGCAGCTAATGGAATGCGTGCGAGGACGATAAGAAAGAGCGTGAACGAGTAAGGAGCCTGAGAGACAATGGCTGGCGGTGGAAGAGCGGATATGCGGGGAAGGAGGGGAGAGGATTTTGGATTTTTTTTGGTAGGCAGATGAAGGGAGGGCGGGTGGGGGAGGAAAAGAAGTTATCCCGGAGGAAGGAAGAAGGCTATCATGGTAGGGAATGGGGTCTCCAAGAAGAGGTTTACGTTCGGGGTGAGAGGACCCGAAGGTAGGAGGCGATTGGATAAGGGATATATTGCGTAGATGGTAGAGGGGAGGGATAGAATAGAAATGTGTGGAAAGGATGGGAGGCTGGGCAAATGCCTGCATAAACTCTCTTTCCCTCTCTTCTCCACCTGGGTGATTGTGGCGCTTTTTTATTTTCTGGATAGATAAGAAAGCATTCAGCAAGAAGATGAAACGGTGAAAATAATTGTTAGAATGATGCATTGTTATGGTAGTAGCTAATTGGCGAAAGTTCTCGACAGGTAAAGTAATTGAGATGATCAGATCCAAAGTGGTTTTGTAATTTCAATGTTTTTCTTCGTTAATTAATAAAGTTTTATTAGAATCCTAACGATAAATTGGGAATGATGTGTTAAAAACACTACTAATAAGTATGGCTAACGTCGCAATTGTCCATAAAAAACACTCTTGAGGTAATCACGCATAGCATCATTTATTTTAGTACAAAAAGTATTTCTATATTGCTCACACCACCTAGATTTTACAGACATGATTAGTAATACTTGCAGCAGTTATGTAACTGAAACTGAACACACAGGAATAGGTACTAAAGATGAGGTGCAGAAAAATTCGGCGCCTGATTTAGGGCAAAAATATTTTAAGATACCTACCAACGCTTCAAATTCATTTCTATTCAGTTCTGGAGATGATATACTTACCGTGGTTGATAATATCGTAATATTTGGATATAATCAAAATAATATGATGCATCTTCCGTATTCCTAATGTGGGACTCCATATAGTGACTGCTGCATCGATGCGGTAACTTGATGCTAAGAATTGTGGGATTAATGGCGAGGTGATGGAGTATTTTAAGCAACACCATTTATCGCAACTATTGATTATTTGGCATTACATACAATAAACTGCTTCAGGAAACTTAAGCTAACCTAGTTAATACTCAAAAAAGATATTTTTATGTAATGGAGGCGAAATATATGATAAAATTGCAAACTACCGAGTTCTTTTATTTGGCTTATCCACTTTGAAATCTTAGGTACGTACTATTAAAACTTAGTGTTATTTAAGAGAAACTGTTGACCGGAGTAAACTAGATTACTCTAATGATAAATAACCTTATTATTGAGAAGCTAATCCATTTGGGTAAAGTACTTAAGTTGTGTAAGTTTTATGAGAAGCGTTCGAAAAAGGCTAAAAATGCTCGTAGTAGCAATTACTAGTCTATGTATTTTCGCAATTCTTTTGCAATGGATTAGACTATATTGAGTTGTTTTCGTATAATGTCAAGTTGAATACATTGATAGTCTTTGCGAAATAAAGCCTAATGTTTGTGATTGCATAATCCCTCGTAAAATTCATAATTTTCACACATATTGATGTTTTTTGAGTGAGAGGGAATTGAAGCAAAAGCGCGAAAAAATAGTGAAAGGAGGGTGGAAAAATTGCTTCGGCGAGGGAGGATATAGCCTAAAAAGAAATAAATATTATATTATTTAAGGCATAATGGGAAGCGTTCACGCACGGTTTGTTTTTCTCAGACTCCGCTAGATTTTCTCAACGGACCCTCCCGGATCCCAGTCGCTCGAGTGGAGTAGGGGCGCGTGAAAGGAGGGTTGTGATGAATGTGGGGGAAGCGAAGAGAGCGGAGGAAGGACGGATGGAAAAACTTTTGGAGGACAGTAGATTGGGGCGAGGGAAAAGGGCAATCGTAGAGGTGGGCGGTGGAATCTCTGGATTTTAAAGGGCAGGATGGAAAGGGGTTTTGAGGAGATTACCGAAGGATGCGGAATAGAGGCCCCGGTGATCGTTTCGTTTTAGTCGAAAATTAAACTCCATTACGCTCGTTGGCGATATGGCGCGCCGATGGCTACGCCTCCCCTTAAATGCTCCCATCCCCATTTCCTCTCCCTAGCTCGCGGTTACCGGCGTGCGTGGGTAAAAGGGTGCGGGTCATTGCGTACGCCCTCTCTCTCTCTCTCCCGGTTTTGTGCGCGTAAAATGTGTTTGGGGCGGTCGGTGGTCCCGGGCGGGCGAAGGCGAGAATCTTCCCTAAGTCTGGGATCGGCCTCCAGGAGGTATTACAACGGGAGCGTTTCGCACGTGTGGGGTACACATGGGTGAAACGATAAATCTCTTAACCCCAGCTCATTTTATGCAATTAATTTCTGTTCATTGATGCGCGGCCGGGATAACGTAGGACACCGGCCGTCATTCGTACTCGAAAGGTTTTCAATTTCAGTACGCGACGAGCCATCATTTCGCATTACCTTGTGTGTAAATTTGTAGGGTGTAAGTGGAAATCATTAATATGGTGCATACTCCCGCGAGTCATAAAGTCGTGATATGTGCGATGCTCCATAGAAATGACATAATCAATTTGCTTTTTGATTTATCACCGTGGCCAGGAACTGGCTCTGGATGTTTAGCTTACTGTTTCATCGGCAAAATAAAGTTGTTTGTGCATGAAAAAGGGTTAAAAAGTGATAGCAGGGGGTTGTTGTTGCGAGAGGAGGGTCAAGAGCTGTTAGCATGGGTGACATCGCTGGCCGTAGAAACAGCCTAAAAGAGTTGAAAAACTGGTTGGACCCTCAAAAGGTTGGATGCGGGGAAAGAGACTGACGGGTCGAAAGGATAAAAAAAACGTCGATTCGGTTTGTTTTGGAAGAGTGAGCAAGTGACACATGGAAGTCAGCGGTGTGAGTGTGGAAGGGGGCGAAAAGGGGGAAGGTTTGTGATCTAGGCGGGTGGGTGTGAGGGGTGGGGCGATGGGTTTGGGCGGGATGATGGCGGGAGGGGTCTGGAGGGCTGAGCATTCGTCCGTTTAGGCGAACAGAGAGGGAGAAGAGAAGGGTAAAAGGGTTTGCCTGTTTGTTTTTTCCTGTCTTGGGAAATATGAGAGAACAAATGCGATTATATTTTTTGGCTTCCCCGCAATGCCCGAATTACTAAAACACGCTGGTGAGTTCGCTTCGTTTGGTGCAAAGTTTGATAAACGCATGATTATTTCTTGTTGCAAAAACTTGTTTACGTCTTTGGCGTTAGGGCCGCCTTCTTGATAATTCGAGAGGTGAAACTATTTCACGCTCGAGTTGTATTTACTATCCACGCAGCATTTAAAGGACTTAGAATGTCGGCGATCTACTTATTTTGTATTTCAGATGAAAAATACGCAACAACAAAGCTAACCCTTGTTCGACATTGATGTGTGGGGTACTTGATGTCGTAAGAGTATCACTTTCTCTACTGATATACAAATTATGAAAATTAAAATTAAATAATAATTAATAGTTAATTTTGGTTTTACATGAACGTATTATGTTACCTTAACGACAAGTTCAATGAATCAACCTCGAAGTTTGAAAAGATCACCGTATTTAGTATTAATGCGTTGAAATATTAACATCTGTTGGTTGTGTTGGCTGCCTTTGTAATTCCCTCAACGAAGTTATCTTTCCATGACGATTAGCGATAAAACATGAGAATATCTGAGATTATATTACCATTTTTAAATATTCACTTCACAATTGGGGGATCTACTTTCACCTACTTTACGTTACGCTCATATTTTAGTCTGTTCGTATAGTGCCTCTAATTGAAATACCATTTATTGTTTTACTGACGAGCACGTAAATATCTAGTTGCTAGGTAAACAAAATCGAGGGCAATTCCTCATGTGGTTGACTAATTTTTATTAATTCTTGTTTATTGAATAAACTAGTAGGTTTTATAATTTCTTTGCTTTGAGTATGCAGTATCGTTAGCATAGGTTCTAAGAAAATAATCCATAACAAAATTTAGAGAGTACTTAAAAAAATTATATCTACATATATAACTCGAATTTTGATGAGAGAACTTTCATTTGTCAAGAAGTCGAATCATTCAATACATTTCTATATCGATTAAAGTGATAGAAATATGTGTGACACATGAATAGTGGAAAGCAGTGAATCGGCAGTTTTAAAATCAAAATTTATTACAAAGTTAGAATTCAAGCAGCTTAAAGTCGATAATTCCGTAAAATGATCATTTTAGTGTTCCATTTCCAATGATAGTTTTTTTCCTCGAACCTTCATCAGTTCTTCTGATTTTAATATCTATCTATCTAATCTATAAAATATCGTGAACATTTTCAGCTTCCCCTCGAAAAATCCGTCAAATACGTAAGTAAACAAAAGCAGGCATCAAGAAATGATCAATGAGTGAATATCCGTTGAAATCCCGAGCATGTGTTTCTTCGGGATGTTGACTCAGGAAAGATGAGCTGAATGGCTTGTGGTAGGCCGTAATTGTAGGGAAAGTCTTACCTAAGCGGTGAAGATGGAGGGAATAAGCGTTTAGATAGATTGAAGGTTGGTAAAAAGTGGGATGAACTAAAGGAAAAAATAAATTAAGCCAAACTATAGTTTACACTTGGAGGAAGTTCCAGGAGGACCACGACTATGGGTAAGGGAGGAAATAAGTGATGTAACGTTTTTATTCAGATGTGAAGCTAGAACGTTTAAAATATCAACAATAAGTAATCTATGCTCAAGAAGAATAATTCAAATAAAGTAAATAAGAACAAACTTCTCCACGTAGTCATAGAGCTCGGATGAACTTGACATAAACCAGGTGCACTAAAATGCACTAAATGGCACATATATTTTTCTGGGACTAGAAATTTAAGGTTTTAAAAATTATAGAATGGGAGTCTCATGCATCTCCCTGAAATTATTTGTATAATATGAGATTCGGGAAAAGGAGCCAAAACATTTAAATGTTGAAACACCTTTTATGCATAAGGAAAATTGTAATGACTATTTTTAAGGAAGACATTGATAGATTGAAGCGAGGGAGGTTCGCTGAAGAAACGGAAGCCATGTGGCATGAGGGTGGGACACACGCAGACGGGTGTGCCTTGCAGAAGCGTACTCGCAGGAATGTCAGATATTTGAAAATGCACAGATGGAGCATCGGAGTTATTTTTGGCCCCCAGGGCACTCTCCCAGTGATGGCCATCGTCGAGGCTGAGATGGCGTCGAAAGGGGAGCCGGGATGAGCAAGGTAGGGGGGAGAGAACGGAAGCGTGATTAGTTCTCGAGAGGTTGATCTTGAAGGGATGGATGAGGTTACCGTTTCTGGAGTGCATGCGTGCGTGGAAGGAAGAAAGAGACCGAGAGAGAGGGCGGGGAAGAGGGTGGGTAGAAGAGAGGGAGAGGAGCATAGTAAGAAAAGTAGAGGGATAGGGAGGATATCGGGATGGGATTCGTTGGAGAGACATTTCAGTAAACCTGAGGGGGGGATTCGTTGGGGGGGCATGTTTCGGAATAACACAAAAAATAGGCGTGGTGGTTGAAACTGTTGGGAAGAGGGAGGGAATGTCAAAGGCTATGCTGAGTAACGAGGCCATTTTCATTTTACGGTCAGTGACTCGTTTCATTAAGGGGTGGTTTTGTGCGAGCATTTTCGCAAGGTAATGTATTCCGCAATTAATTATTCCTCATTATTTCGCCCGCAAATCAGAATTACGAAGCGGGGAAGGGTAATAGTGCTAAGGGGGTGTTGGGTGATATGTTTAAACGTATAGGTCGATTTATAAATTATCTTGATTTTGCTTGGGCTTGCAGGATGAGATGGGCTGGGGAAAAGAATAAGTATAATTATTTCTCGCTAAATATGGTCGGTAGCTGACACTGTGGACACTCTAAATACTTTACATAGTATAACTGTGTCAGCATCAAAACTCTAACAGCATTTTTTACGCATTAAAAATTAGATAAACGCAGTCAAAACGTCAGCATTAAACTTTATTGAGAGGGAAATAATGTCGTCCGTGTGTACTATTCTGATTCGAGATGTAGTGAACGGTTTGGCTACCGAACAAATTGAAGGCAATTTAAACATGATTTAAAATATGAACAATCCATTCGTATTAGGTTGAAAATTCCGTAGTCCTAATGAACCTTCACATTATTTCACAATAAAGTACTTAAACTTTTAATATTAGTTGCACTATGCGATAACTTTGAAAACCTGATATTGTTGTGATGGGCGAAAGAAGGCCACTGAAAAAGCATTTTCTCCTAATAAAGAAAATGGAATCGTTTTAGAGATTTGAATTTTAGAGAATAATCTATACTTTCACTTTAAGTTTCCTAAATCGTCGGGTATAACTATTATTCCACTTTCGAACTTATAATTCTTATTGAATTATCATAGTCCACACTGAAGCACCTTTAATACCTATAGGTATCTGAAACTACAGATTTGTTTTTTTATTCCGGTTATAATTCTTTAGTTATAGGACTACTGTGAAAGGTTTTCATGAATATAAATATTTCATTGCTTAGAATAAAGATACATTGCCTGTCGCATGAAAGTATAAATTGCTTGCATTCCTCATTAAAATCTCATAAACTTGATTTATATTAATGACTTGATCAAATCACCTCTATTTTCGTTTCAGACCAAAGCTGGTATAATTGTCAAAATGTAACTCATTACGTTGAATTTATTAGTGAGTCATAAACCTTTCTCTTCAAAAGCAGTAACTTGAATTTGGTTTAGATATTCTTATGTGTTTTTCGTGTTCGTTTTCTTTTGTTTTCAGTTGTTTTTCACTTGAGCATTTAATAGTTCGCTAGATTGGAGCCCTTTAGCTGACCTGTTGTCGAGTAATGAAAACGTTTGCTTGAAGCGTGGAATTAATGTTATTCTCATTAGAAATATAGACTTTTTTCCCGATTCTCTTCTAGTCTCCGATGTCTTAGTTGACTGTGAGGTCGAATTATATTGCCTTAGTCTCGCGGGTGCTGGAAAAAGCATCGTCATTTAGCGACTTCGCTGGAGCTAATGATGGTAAATTAGTAAAGGAAGATGCTGAATGCACTGAGGGGAGTTGTGAAATATTTGGGCTAAAAGTGAACTTTCCCGTAGAGTGTGTTTTGTAGAGTTAAGATGAAGCTTAAGGGAGTTCGGTGGGCAATATGTTCGTGCAAGTGGAAGCTGAGATGGATGATGATTACAGTCGAACATCACAACTTAATTTTTGTGCATAGTATTTTTTACGTTGTATTTTTTTATGAAAATTAGCCAAAGAGAACTTAATCGCCATGCTTCTTGAAATAAATTTTGATTACCTACTCCTTTACATTTTGAATTACTCAGAAATCAATTGACCTAATGTAACTCTTACTATCTTTAAATGTTCACTGAATGCCACCTTGCACATTTGATCATCTAAAACTTTCACCATTTGGACTATAATTCTAAGGTGTTGTCAGAAAGTTCGCCAATCCGGAAGAATTGGGATTTTGCGGAAATTTTGACTATTGGGAAAAAAAGCGGAAAGAGTGCAAGGATTATTTTGTCCATCGGGAATATATTATCCTTGTCATCTATCTGTTTCAAATTTTACTATATGATAATGCATCATAATTTAAACTTAATGGGCTTAGGCGTCGTACATTGATAACGCGAATTGCAAAGCCAGCGCATAGACGATAATGGCAACGTACGTTGGAATTGGTGAATACGTTTTCCTTCTGGCATTGCATGTTTAGATTTAAAATGCCGGTCTTATTTGTTCACCAGTCTCTTGAGGGGCTTTGAGGGGTACACAGGTGTTCATCATTAAGAAGTAAGTAATTCGGTATTAAAGTAAATAAAGTGGTCAACGTAGGATAACGAGTGCTGGTGTTAGGAATTTCGTGAATCTGCCTAGAAATATTCAGCAATGTACTCCATGAAACTGCACAAAATAAATATTGGAAAATGCCGCGTGCGCAATGTGCCTTAACACTTTTTCTTGGGATTCCAATACGCTAATCGGCTTCCTCTAGCGATCTATTTTAGTTTTCGTTCCCGTATTTGATTACATATAATTAAAGGAATAGATAATTTTGTGGTACTTTTATTATGCTCACTTTGCACAAAAACATACCTCAGTGGATTCAGAAACGCCTAAAAGCGAAAGTCTAAGTGGAATTTCTATTTGAAAATTAGTAAAACGTTGAAACTTACAGCTCTGAATCGATAGAGCCATTATTGAGATGTAACCAGGAGCTCTTGTAGAAGTCTTGGGCCATATTTCTTCCCTGAATGTATACATTTTCTCGGAAACAAAATTGCGTAATCAGTAGAAATTTTCCGATGAAGTAGTTCACTTACCTTTGGCATTATTCTGCTGATGTATAATACAGTATACGCGAAGTGCGTCTTTTAAATGACAATATTTGTGCTCCACTAATCCCTCCACAATAAGCATACCAAGATACCCAAGTAACTTCGGTCAATAGATTCCATCTTAAATCATCAAAATGGGACTAAATAATTCGTTGATAGATACCGTGACAAAATGACGTTAAAATGGAAGTCTCAATTCAATCAACACGTGAAATCTTGACTATGTGAAAACATTATTTTAAAATAGACTTCAATGTTCCAAATGAGATCACACATTATCCTCATAATCTTTAAAGTTTAGTCGGAAAACTTTTAAACATGTACGTATAAAAAGGCCTACCTTTTCCCCATCTTCCGTTTTCTTTTTCCTTTGGGACTCTTCACCCTCAGGATATTTTTCTTTTGTCTCCTTTGGCTTGATCTCTGCGGCGCAACAAATGGGATCAACGTCCAAGGTTCAGCAATCGACTGAAAGCTGATAACTGCGTGGGGGAATGAGAGGGAGTTGGTGAAAACGTGAAATATCGAAGTTAGGGGTGGAGACATAATTTACGACGCAATCTCTGGATCTTGGGTGAACGGTGCCTTTGTAACGCTTGTAAAATTTGTGCAAAAATAAGTCGCGGAGGCAGTCGAATCCTGTTAATCAGCCGCAAGTACTTATATTCATATTTTATTTACGATAAATGAAGCCTCTTGCGATTAATGTGAATCAAAGAAGAGAATCGGCAACAATGAATCCGTAAAATATTTTCAGACCTCATTTTGTTTCTAAAAACACTTATAATTACATAAGGCTGAGCAGAACAGTGCCTACTTGAGCAGTGCCATCTAACTTTGGCATGAAACATTTAAGTCGTTTGCATCGCAATCATGGAGAGATGATGGTATTTAAATTTTGTTTAGGTTGTGAATTGCTTGAATGACATCGAGAATAAACATAAAATAGAATATATTATTATTTTTCATTCTAGAACAATGCATCATGCTTCATATTCATTTAGCAATGAAACATTTTTCTCTTCACTTTGAATACCAAGGCTATATCATAATTATCCCTAAAACAAATGGAATTTGAGTTCAAGTATATTTTAAGTTAACAAAATTACTGCTGAATGGAATTTTTTCATTCAATAATGTTAGAGCTAACAAATATTAGTTCGAATAATATTTGTTAGCTCTACTCCTTGCTGAGCTGCGAATAGGTCTACGGTTTTCGTCATTACAATAATCAGAGGCGTCTTCTGACTAGAGCATTTTCTCTAACTCCTCTTTTTTTCACTATCGGTACTAATCTCTACCAAAATCTAACTATTCTATTTCGTTTCGGCGTCGAGGCACCCATTTGAATAGGAAATTCACGTACCTTCGCGTTCTCAGTCCTCATCCCTATCGTTCTAACCCCTTGCCTCCTTTTCTCCTGCCGTCTCTACATTCACCACGATTTGCCTTTCCTCACCGCGGAAGCAAAGAAATTCCTTCCTTTTCCGTCTGCCGCCGAGAAAACAAAGGCGCGAAACAATGAGAAGAAAGGGAAGCATTCATCAGTACGTACTCCTTTTCATACTGCTCCTCTGGAGCGTATCTTTAGGTACTTCGAGTAGCTGGGAACTTTTTACCACGTTAATTTGAACGGAATATTAATTTTACCCGATGAGGATAGTAGTCCGGATAATTAAAATTGGACGGGGTGAGAAATGCTTTTATTAGTAGATATTTAATAATATTTCTTCATTTAATTGATGATAATTATAAATATTATGATTTTATGTTAACGTAGTTAATAGTTAGGTATTTGTTTGATATTTTTGTAGCAATCATTTTCCAAGCGTCATCAAATCATTTTACTCTTTGAGTAAAAGTATTTGCAAAATGTGTAAACCTTTGCAAAACAGTAATTGCAAACTAATGGAAAACATGATTTTGTCCAGTCTTGAGCCTGTTGTCATGCAGCTAAGATATGTTATTAAATTATATTTAAGCTCTGATATGCCTTTAACGTACCTTCACGGAAAATATCACCAGTTTTTTTCTCTATGAAGTATTTTTAAATTTGAAATTAGGAAGAGTATTTAATGAAGTAATTTTACAACAAAAAAATACATTGTTAATATGTGTATGAAATATTGAAGATTATTTATTAAAATCCGGATAATTGTTACTCGTGTATGAATTAAGCATGTACTTTTTTTTGTTTTAGTCATTCGGTGTCACAGTCGAATTTTGGGCTCTTTTCGTCTCTCATACCTTTAGCCAAGGTACTCCACTAAGGGTTGAATTTGACCAATTTAAGCTCTCACTTATTCTATTTAGTTTTTCATTCCTTCTCTCTGTGGGAGTAAATTTGTTTAAGTATCACCTTTGCAACATTTTGAGCGAGTTTTGATAGCTGGTTTAGCTACATAATAGCACTTACTACCGTAATAAAAAATTATCACCGGAACGCTGCTAATAGTAGCTCCCGGAATCGTAACAGTTAATGATTTTAGATTATGTAAAGGTTGTCGAGATTTTATTTCCATCATGCCTTAAGTTTAATCAATTATTCACGTTATCTCCGTATTCTCTATCGCATTTTTTTCAAACGATATCTTATTCGCCTCAAATCTCTTGGTGTTAGTCCGTAAGTTTTATCATTGTAATTAATCTTTAATGAAGTTTCTTCATCAATCTCGAGTCCCACACATTCGCTAAGCCATCGATTCCGATTATCTTCTCCTGGGTATTTCCCGAGGCAAATAATTTTTTCTTCTTACTCATGCGTTTGGGTGTCTTAACCAAGAATATATTCACCTCTCTACCTATTTTTTTCATAGGGCACATGTACTCGAACCCCGTGCCGTTTTCTTTCCTTTATTTCCACTTTTTTCCCTGAAAATACTCAGTGCATTATCCCTTTGCAGCAACTCTTCTGCCGAACTATTCTTCGCGGTAGGACAACTAAATTGTTTAGGAGGAATGTATGCTAAATATTTTTAGGTTCATGATTCTCATCCCTCGACTATTTTCATTCCTACTTGTATTTCACTGGCGCGATCATTCTCTTGCCTCTAAAAAATTCTCCTTTTTCTTTCATATCCATCTATCGTAATTCAAGTCTTTTTATTTTTACCTCTCAACGCTTACATTCCATTGATTTTTTCTTTTCAGTCACCTGTTTTCAATCTCTTTACATTATTATATTCCGTTCCTTAGTTAATTTATCCCTTTGTTTTACGTTAACAATGCCGTGGTAGTTTTATTTTACACTTCCTGATACTTATTCTTTTACGATTCCATGCACCCATTTCATTAATTTATTTCTCTCTTGGTGATTATAGCTCGCCTTCCAATGACTGCCATCCTAAAAGCTCAACTCCTTATGTCTCTTCCCTAATCCATATCCAATCTTCTTCTCTCACTAATCGCCTTCCAGTTCCCCCCTTCCTCTTTTCAGTTCTCCGTTCCCTCCAATTTTCCCTTGGTCGCTTACCTTCTTCGTATTCAATCGTTGCCTTTCGTTAAAGTCAGGTCTCCCATTTCTTTGTCATACCACCTCTTACCCTTGGTTTTAAATAATTTTTACTCGTCTTTTACGCTCTCCCCAATCGTACCTCTTTCTCTCTCTACCTCGCTCTCACCGCGCCACACTTCCTCCTCCCCTTTCCCCTCCCACTCCCTCCACTCATTTCCTCCCTCCCATTCCTTCTCCCCTTACCTTGCCTCCTCTTCTCTAGAGCTGTCTCTCTCCTATCTACTCTTCTCCTTCTCCGTGAGACACTCCCACGCACCTCCTCCAAATTGAAGCAATTTTGGATCAAGCTGAGGGTGGGCGGAAGGAGCCCGTCCGTTTCCAAGGCAACGGCTTTGGGAGGTGGAGTGGAGAGGAAGCGGTTTACGAGAGAGAGAGAGAGAGAGAGAGAACCTGGGAGTTAAAGGGAAGGAGAGAGAGAGGGGTAGGGGTGTGGGATACAGTGGGCAAGAAGGTAGTCCAGGAGGAGGCAAGGTGTGGGCTGCATGAGTGTGGGGAAAGGTGAGGGTTGAGTGCGGGGGAAAGGGATGAGGTTTTGAGGGGGGGAGTGCGCGGCAAGTGATGCAGGAATTGGGAACCGTAAGCGGGGAGGGTGGCGAGAAGCAGGAATGGAAAAAAGGGAAAAAGAAGGGGAGAGGAAGGATGATGTTTTTTTCCTCAGAAATGGTATTTTTTTATTTTTAGGCGTGAACTTAAGCGTGTGAGGCTAAAAGATAGGGAGAAATACAGGGGAGGGGAGGGACGAAGATGTGGGAGGGGATAGGATGGATAAGGTAGAGGGATGAGTGGAGGGAGGGTGGTGTGGGCGCGTGAGGAGAGGATAACGGTTCGATACCTCGTGGAGAAAAGAATACGGAGAAGGTGGTGTGTGTGTGTGTGGGAGTTGTGGTAGGAAGTACTAGAAGAAGATCGGCAAGAAAAGGTGGTAGGAGTGAGTAAGGGGAGGTTTAGCGATCCATTTTTCTCTCCATCTAGTGCCGTTAGCTGCTGGAGGGGAAATGTTTTCCAGAAGGAACGTTATAGAGGTTACACGAAATGGTGAGTTGCCGTATAAAAGTGAAGAATTTATTTTTTTTATTAGAGCATAAAAAAGGTAAAAAAAATACTGAAAATTTCGGATTATAATCCCGTCAGGGATCGACTCGAATGCAGATTTTTAAAAATTCAAACTACAGTGTAGAGTCTTCTTTTATTCGTAATACTTTATTTCGGTGTTCTCCAATAGAAAGGATGCCAGGTGTGATTAAAATACACGTACGATAAATGCTGGAAGGCAATTTTAAAAACAAGGTAAGTAGATAGGTTATACATATAGGAATAAATTATTTTCAGATTAATACTCTACCCAGAAGGAGTGATATTATTTACACTGGGTATGGTTTACAACTATGAATATAAAAGGGGTCAAAACACCACAAATTAATGTCTTCAAACATTTCACCTTCGGTGGAAAAATTATTCCTATTGTTCATTCTATTACTTTTCAATATTTCTGGCCATTGCAGATGATTGGTTTCTCTTCTGAGAAAAACGGGATTAATAAGTAAATAGCTCTTAATAGTATTATATATTATTCTAAAAAATCGTATAATATTAAAAACCTTTAAGGGTTAGCTAGTATAAATAATTTGAAACAATTGGCTCCTGGATAATCGAGATAATTTTCAAATAATACCTTTGATACAATAACATAAATGATCTTGGGGTTCAATTGTTTTTCCTCCAAAACGGCACGTCGAAGAAATAGGCTCCTCACTTTACGGGATCCTATCTAGAGGGAGGTATATTCAACTTCTTCCGTGTGTTATTCCTCCAGAATAATTCAAAATAGGTGTGAAATTTTTAAATTGGGATATTTAGTGACATATTTTTTTGTTTTTAAACAAAATAATGTTGATTTACTTTGATAGGGGAGGCTATGATATATTAGGCGTATGTTTTAGTAATGTTACTTGTAGAAGTGCAGATAACGCAAATGACCGAAAAACATGTTAGCTTCTTAATTACTTGTATCGTGCATATTTAGACTTTATGCTTAAAGCATCTAAAAAATAATAATTTTTTGATTCGGCATTTATCATATTGACCTCAATATTTCAATATATAAGTGTCTTGAGGTAATGCCCAAAAAATAAATACATATATTCTAGGCCAGCGTTTCGGAATGTAATTTATTCCATCTTCAGGGCTATAACAGGTTGACAACAT
>LYUA01000031.1:765368-779834 GCA_002093875.1 Calopteryx splendens | reverse complement strand
GGTGGGAAAGGCCGAGTTGGGGTGCGTTATGAGAGGGGGGGTGGGCGAACGGAATTTCCTCTCCCCACGGAACGACCCGAATTGGAAAACTTTCTTCGTGGAGGAGAGTGAGTGTGTTTTGGGCCGGACTAACCACACGAGCAATATCCTTTCGTGGAACGCAATTTGGTCAAAGGAAAGACAAGAGCAGCGGAAGGGAGTGTGCGCGTGGGGAAGAGAGGGAGTGAGTGAGATATAGAGATGAATAGAGATTGGAAGCCCCTCTCCGCCCCATTTTCCCACCTCTCTCTGCGACCTCTTTACCGACCCTCCCGACCAGTTTTCCTTCTCCTTTCCTTGGACCCCTCTGCTTTGCACTCCTCTTCCTCACTCACCACCCTCCGACTTGTTCTTCACTTCCCGGTACTTTTCGTTATCACTTCCTCGATTTGATTTGTTTTATCTCTGTTGGCATCCCACAGAGCTTATCTATATCACATATTCCGTGGATTGTTATCACCAAAAGGTCCGTAAATGACTGGAAAACTGTTTGAGGTTTTTACTTAGTCTAGAAGGGCAGCGTTAGAAGGCGATGGGAAGGAAAGTCTCAAGATCTCTACTTCTACTATTTACTATTTTTTCTCGTGATTTAAAGGAAGGGATGCTGGATGAGAAAATGATGGGGAAATGGTCGTGCAGAAAAGAAACAGTACAAGGGTACGGAGGGTGGTGAGGGAGAGATTCTGAAGATGGTGAGAGACGGAGAAAGACGGTGGTCTGGTCGGGCAGGCTGTTCGGCTGTCAGCGGTTGTGGGGTCTTAGCAGCTCTGTGAAAGGGTCACGGGGAAGTGTCAAGGGAGATAGGGATAGGCTTGTGTGGGACTTTGGATTAGTGTGTGGGTATAGTAGCGTTCTCAGGGAGGGTGGACCAAAGAGAGGGAGGGCTGCATTACGCAAAGGAAGGAAACCCAATGGCCATAAGGGGAGCGGCGGGGGTGGGCCAGTGAAGAAGGGTGGGCCTATCCCTATGGCTTTCCCTTTTTCGGTTAAAAACGGCTAGTGCCGTCCGATGCTCCCGCTTCTGTTTACGCCCAGAGGGAGGAAAGGAAATTTAGTTGAATATATGAGTATCCGAGTGCGGACGGTTGAGAGGCAGAGGGTAGGACTCGGGGCGAAAGGTTTTGCCCCAGCGGGCGAGGGTGTGAAGCAGATAACTTTCAAGTGCCTGATGGTTTAAGTACTTTTGCTTTTGACATTTCGATGGCTTTGAATGCTGAATAGATAATGTTGCCGATCTCAGGGTTGGTGTTCCCTGTACTTGCCTTTCCCTGGGAAAGTCAATGCGAGATTTCTACTGAATTTGATGTAGTTTCTTGGTTTTATTCACAAGCTAATCCGACGTAACTCACCCTTTATTTAACCCCACCCTTATATCTAAAGGAATTTGATTTTCTCTGTTTGCTCACTCTTTAGTTGTACAAGATATCAAATAGTTTTTATACTTTTTTGGCATAACTCCTCAACAAAAGTAATTGACTCTTCTGACTTTGTGTAACATAAAGGGCTCTTTTCTTATGAGTTGCGACTTATCTTCTAATTGTATATTATTTTCGATTTCTTTGCATAATGCAAATTATTTTAATTGGTGACCAGTTAAATCATTTCATAGATATATATTTTATTCAACATTACTCAGCTAATCAGAGTGAAAATGATTTCCATTAAAATAGCACTTAAAGCATATTTATTTATGGATTTATTATGAAGCAATTATTTTTATAGATTGTGAAAAATTGGAATGCTTTAATTTTAAAATTTCGAATAAAATGCCACTGAAGACGTCAGCTACAGGCTACAGCAGGCATATTTTGTCTGGAGGAACATAATGAATTCCTCCTGAGATTATATTAGCCTATTTAATTTCTTAGATATGTTTTTTTCCTGAAAAGTACAGCCAAATGCAATTTTTCATTCAATTTGTAAGTTTTTGGATCTCTTTACGAAAGTCACTGGGAAATAAGGAATTAAATATACAGGAGGTTTGTTATAAAAAACAAAACTTTGCGAGACAGTTCATCGCGTGTCCAATGAATATTAATTATTCTCATAGAGCTAATTGCTAAGAAATCGCTTTTTCTCTCCCTTTAGATGGAAGTTTTTAAATGCAATTAGTTTCTGAAAATTGGCAATTATCTTAGTATACCGCAGTCAGCAATCCCCTGGATCTCTCGGATCCATTTAAAACGGGCATATCTCCATGGCTAACTAGGAAAAAAATACTTCATACAAGGTTACTAGAGCGATTTCAATCACTGAAAAAATTCGAGTAGAATATACATTGCATTCCGTTTTTCATAATCCATATACTACTTTCCAGTCATTTATTATATACACGCGGGAACACTATCTTGGGCAATTAAAAAAAATCCATTTTTAAAATAAATTGACAGCAGTCCGTCTCTACATTCACGTATAGGTTATTGGAACTTCCAAAGACAGGCAAAAGAGTCTCAAGACAAATTGTCTTAAGTATTTTTACTTTAATTTTTCCGTGAAAAGGTTAGGGGGCACTCCTCAGGTAGATACTAGGATGTAAATAGCTCTGTTTGGTGGCTCAAGAATGGGGGGCTTAAAAAAAAGTGGGTGTTACGGCGTAAGGGTATTGCGCGAGTGGAGATGTGGAGCTAGATAGCAGAGTGGAGGAGGGAGAGAGGTGTGCGCACCTTCAGATAGCTTCCTTGCGATGCGTAACCTCTGCTATAAAATTTTTCGGCGGACCGCGTCCCACACTCCTAGAAAGGTTTTATAGAATTACGAGGTAAAGGTGCGATAGGAGGTGGTGGGTGGCTTTGGGCGATGCGACGCGGTAAAAAAAATGAGGGGAGGAAAGTGTAGAGCGTGGAACGTTTTTCCATTATTCCTCAAAAAGGAAAGAGTGAGTGAAAATGATGTAATTTTGGGATGGTGGAGAGAATTTTTGGGCTGCAAATATTGTTTTCCTAGAGATGAGTATTGAGGGAAGATCGAAGGCAAATAAAAATATGCGCATTTGAATAAATTCAAAGGGGTTCTCCTAGAAAAGGATTGAATACTAATTCACTGTAAGAGTGTCTTGTTCAAAGCCAATACATAATTCAGAGCTCAATTCCATTAAAAAACTATTTTCAGGACATTTTAATGCCTAATAATCAATATAGGCCTTAATTTTGGCATCGATTCGTCTGCACGATATGGTGACAAGACTTGTAAAACCATTTAAAAGATCCTCATAAGAATAACTGTAACAATGGGTAGAGATATTATAAAGAGGTATGTGTTTTTATCTGGCAATAGGGTTACGAAACTAATGTACGTTTCCGTGCTGCAGACTCTTTAGCATAAAAATTATTTGAGGTGATTAATTAAGCGTTAGGCTTCCAGCGTAATGGCTCCGGAAGTAAATACTTTGGAATATATGACGCTTATTTACCTGTTATCACGAAAGAAAGTTCTAAACAACATCACAAAATGGAAGTCTCTTCAGGGGACTATAATTGCGCATCCTATTTCTCCCTTGAAAAGAGATCTCTTCTTCTCTCTTCAACTCTTCTCAAGAATCTTACCCTCCTTCTGCAGTTTTCGTTTTGTTTAGTCCATACTGTTCCGGGAATTTTTTGTAGTCAGTTTTAAGTTGTACTACTTAAAGGATGCCACATTATTTCCTTGACTAACGACAGTGAGAATACTTTTGTGAATACCAGTTTGAGGTGAAATAAGAGGACTCAAATATCTTTGGAAAATTTTTGAATACACTTATTTTCTTGGGAGCGAAAATTTTCTAGGGGGAGAGGGTAGGCGATATTAAAAGGGAAACAGGAAAATTTATAGGAAATGGCATTCTATAGACCAAAACTATAGCGCTGGAAATGAATGGTAGTCTTTGTGGTGGAAGAATCTTTTCTATACAATGATTCCATAACACTAAAAGAATACTTATTTTTTTTTTGGTTGCGACATCTCAACGGGAGTGTGCTTGACGAACCCAAGGCCTCTGAATGTGATAGAAGTTTCAAAATGCGAAAAAACACACAAGAACTACTTGCAAAAGCGGGTGCACAATTTAATTATTTCTGCAGTACCTGACTACATAACCTGGCAATTTCGACGCTCTAATGTTGCTTATCGTCTTGAAAAGCTCTATTCGAAATTGAGGAACATTTTATGTCTCGGGGATAGGTATCTAGAGGCAAGTTTATATGGGCGTACATGCTTGTCTGTTTTTACTACATTTCTGAATTATTTTTCCGCCATTACGTATTCTCATTCTCCGTCCATAATCAATCCATCGACATAGCCTTGGACTTATCAACAAATTATATCATAAATTTAAAATATGATGCATATATCATTCTGCTGAGAACTTCATTCCTCTAGCTCGCAAAGTTCTATCCTACATTTTCTGAATATCCGCTCCAAACAAACTGCTAGTCTTTGTTGCCATTTTCTTCCACTGTGATTGGTTGGTTAATATTATAGATGGTGACTTTCATTCAAGAGGCTTTGATTAATATGCTGTGCAAGTTCTCAAATTAACTGATTTGTAGATCGAGGTCAAATCTGATCCGTGAATGGGTGTTTTAGTTATTGCTAGCATAATGTTTTGGCTATGTTCATGAATTATTACAGATACTTGAAAATGCTTCGAGGAAAAGGCATTAAATTGTTCAAGTTCAATTTTTTCACATTTATTTTTCAAATTCATTTCAATATGTTTCAAATTTCAGTTAAATTATCTTATATAGTCACAATCGCATCACTGAAACCAACCCGAAGGTTGGGTTTGATTGTTGAAGGTCACTCCGAACTAAGCCTTTAGGTATGTGAAATTCACACATTAAAAGGGTGTTCAGAGGGACAGTCCTTTTCCGTCTGCCACCATTTGCTTTCTCAAAAAATTCAAGTTAAGCAGAAAATTGAAAAACACGGATTACTTGAGATGAGGTTATCCAAAGGCATCATCCAGGATCCAAATTCAGGAGCTTGGCTATAGTGAAATGCTCTAGCCACGCTGATTGGATATTGAATTTAACCATATATATCGTAATTATCGGACCATTCATTCTTAATTTCCTGAAAACGTTGTGACCACTCGGGGTCAATGGCGTTTAATGATCAGAATGCAGATATTCAATTCGATTAGTTCTCTTTAGAAGATGCAGTAGAATTTTAGATGCTTAAGAGTGTAGTGTTTATTAATTATTTATAAGAATAAGTGTATAAAAATATTTTTTAATGCATTTCCGCTTTGATCCCTGTGTAACCGATTTAGCTACAATATGCATATAGAACTTTTAGGAGAATAGTTTTATTCCACACGCTAATATTTATCGGCACGAATATATTTTTGCCATCCGTGGTAGACCTAACACGTTTAAAGATTTTTCACGGGTTATTTAGGCATGTTGAAGGGTTTAAGGTATATTCGTCCCTGTGTAGTATCTTATTTGCTTATTGGAGATATTTCTGCTAATTCTCATCTCCCGAGATATGGCTAAGCATTTTCAGCTTTTCCTCACATTTTTAGTCTGAAAAATGCCAATCAGCCACCAAAAAACTCGACGCCGGAAGAGGGTAACTCGTATTTAATTTTTTAACTTAAATGTTCTTATGAATATCATGTATTCGTTTCAATCCAAGCATGTGGTTACTTCCTGTTATTTATTTTCTGTGTGGATAATTAGGAGACAGGAAAGCTAAACGAAAGGCATCTTTCTTGATTCCCCTAAAAACATTTGGATGCAGAATGGATTAGGTAGAGTGAAGGGAGAGGAAAAAGGTGAAGAGAGTGAAAGGCGAGTTAGCTTGCACGTACATAACTTTCGTTCGGGTGCTTCACGACGGAGCACCTATTAAAACCCTTCAGGCGCGTAGATCCAAGCCTTTAACGACTTTTCCAGAGGTGTTTTGCCGAGCAGTTGTAAGCCTTTTGTTTATAAAGCAATGTCGTGGGCAGTGAAACTGGAGTATGAGAATTGGGGAGATGAAAGGAGAGAGAAAAAGGAGGGGTGGAATAAATTTTGCTGGAAAGGGAAAGATTACGGCGTAGCCCGGTTCAGAGTGGGCGAGTAAGAGTATATCTGTCTGTGTGTGAGGCGGATTCCGGGAATTACACGGAGATGAGTTTTGATGAGTGCACGGTCACAGTTTACGAGGTAGGATTCATAAGAGGTGTTTCCGGATCTTTCTATCTCTCTCGTGCGCTCTCTCAAGAGGCACTGTTCTCTGGCGGCAGCAATGGTTTAGTCTTACAATCGGGTTTAGCCTTTGTTTGTGCTCTTCTCTAGCTCCCGATGGAGAATATAAATGTTTTGGAGAGTTTGGAAATGGTGAAAGGAACCGAAAATGAGTGAGGTGAAAGAGGAATTAAGTTTGCACGAATGCTTCTCATGCAAGGTGCTGTCTGCTTAACTCGGGTTTCTAAGTAGTAGATATGTGGGATTTTTGCATACGCTGCCTGCAAGAAATTACTATTTGC
This sequence comes from Calopteryx splendens, assembly GCA_002093875.1. Lineage (NCBI taxonomy): Eukaryota > Metazoa > Arthropoda > Insecta > Odonata > Calopterygidae > Calopteryx > Calopteryx splendens. Next base: position 773,341 of record LYUA01000031.1, on the reverse strand, counting down.
GAAGTTAAACTCATTTTTAATAAATATATTACCACAAGCCTCATTTTTTACCAACATTCCTGAGTCTCAGTACAGTGACAGTATTGATGTGGTCGATGATACGAGTCCTAAAAGTGAATACCTTTCATATTTGCCAAAACATCTGAAAAAAGAAAATGCGCTTTTTTCATAAGTATTTTTTTCTATGGAAATATGCATATTGATAATCGAATTAAATTAGCCCATAATAGTCGTCGTTTCTGCTACCTCGCTCTGTACGTATAACCCCAAATTTAATTATTGATAAGAATATTTAAATATTTCAAGGCTTAGGTTACCAATTGGGTTTTTCTCCGGGCAGGTGCTGATGCGTACACTTGGAAAGGCGTCGAATTAAAATCGAAAATGAAGAAGTAGGGGACTGTTAAGTTCTTTTCCAAATGGAGTACTCTCAATAAATGGGATCGAAGTGCTATAGAAATACTAAAAAATGCATTTTTTCATCGTTCTGCGCTGCAAACGATAAAAAACAAATACTAAATGAAATTACGCGATAAAAATGTAAGACGTCAGTGAGTTGTACTGCCAGTGTCCTTAGTCCTCGGGGTTGAAATATGTTCGTTCGCGTCTTTTAACTTCCTCTGAATTTATTTTTTCCTATCATTTGTGCATTTTTCTTGAACTCGATTAAGTGTAAGTAAAGTGAAAGAAAATTCATTGGAAGTACGAAGTTCTTTAACACATGCATGAGTGAATAATCGAAATGCTAGGCAATATGCAGGATATTATAGATTTTGAGACCTGAGAGAGAGAGAGGGAATTTCCGTGTACACTTCATTCCAAATCATTGTACAATGACGTTTCAGGCATTTAAATGGCTGTGCTATATGCTTTTTTCCATATATCATACGGTTTCCGACTAAAATCAATGCGAATGTGTCCCTTCAAGAACTAAATTTAAGACATCTTTTTTTCGAAAATCGTTACCGAAGAAAATTACGAGTTCCCTGGGTTATTTTGCAAAGTAGCTTCCTTCTTTTGGAATCATAAACCATAATATAACAAGGATTATTGAAACAGAGACAAATAATTTAAAAAATGGACAGAAATCACCTCTAATAGGTGGCTATTCTCCATTGTGGTAAATAAATACATTTTATGGTAAAATTCACAGTGTAGAATTTTATCTGGAGGTAACTGTTCCAATACACTGCTGCTTAAAATTATTTGATTTTATTCAAAACCCTAGTATATGTAGCAGTTAATAACAATTAGACATTGGCATGAAATAAAATATTTATAACTTTAAGTAGTACTTCTTCAAGGTTTGTAGCATTAGATTTCTCTTCCACAAAATCGTAGACTTGAAGTCATAATAATATAAAAACAAGCGCGGGTCTGGCTGCAATAAAATCAACAAAATCCTTAATTTCAAATAGATCACCTCATTTGTGAGCTTCAACAACGAATTTTCTTTACGACTTGGGTGATTTAAAAGGAAAGAATTCGAGAAAACGGACGTGTGTCAGCAGAACTACGTCGACAATGAAGACGATGAGGGAGCGAGTGAATAGAAGCGGAAACCGATAAAAAATCAAGATTCAAGGGTATGGGAGGAGTCCTTTGATGATAAAATTGGAAAACGATTGTGAAAGGAAAGTGAAATCGAAGAACGCTATAGGTCAAAGCGGTGGAAGTACTCGATAAAGAGACTCATATAAACGGAATGACGAAGAAGCAGTTGTAGAACTGAAACAAAAGAAGTTGGGGTAGTGTTATTGCGTCAAGGAGACTCAGAGTGAAATAGCCTAAGAAATGAAGCGTGGAAACAAAGAGGGGGAATGTAGGGTCGATATTAGGAGGAAGGTGAAGAAGGAAATGAGAGGGAGAATAAGGGAGGGAGAATGAGAGAGAGTGAGGAGTTAGGAGAAAGGATAGGTAGGAGATGATGTGGATATGGATGGGAAAGTGAGTGTTAAAAGAGGGAGTCTGGCAATTGGAGGAAATGCAGGGTAGCAAAAGGGGTTACGATCATTTGAGCTGGGAGTTAATTCCTTAAAGACTTTACAGCTGCCGTAACTCTATAGTGAACTCTCTTAAGTTGTTGTTCTATCTGCCGCGTCTAACCTGTACTGTTATTTATTTTCATTGGATTCTGCTTGTTCCGCAAACCCTTTGCTTCATTGTAGCAATAGGATCGGAGAACTTTCTCCACGTTTCCCTTCTCTCACCCCAAACCTAGATCGTCGTATTATTCACCGTCAAACTATAGTTTCCCGTTACTCCCTTAACTGTATCTATTTACATCTTTGTAAAGATCCATAAGCCATCGCATTGGCGTGCAGCTAAGGGTATTACAAACCCAACTGCAGTTAATGTAAGCCTGGTTCTCCCACGGGCAGAGACTTATTCTTTTGCACATTTTTTTAGTAGCTGAAGGGGCTCTTGTGGAAAGGAGTGTGACTCCCCCCCTCTTCATGACTAAAGAAATGAGTCAATGGTTCATTAAGTTAGTTCAAATCTTTTTTGTTGAGGAATCTTAGTGATATGAAGTCGCAGTCCAACGTAATAGACGGCATGAATACCGACCTCTTTCGTGTGTAAGAAATATAGATATGCAGAATAATATTTTGGAATTGAACAAAATTGTAGACATTTTCCATGTATTCCTTCGATTGATTGATAATTCGGGATAAATATTTCCCATGTTTTTGGTTCCAGCTGTGATTGGTAAAAGGTTAAAAATATCCGCATTCAGTGAATGACCAGAAATGAACGGAAACCTAATTGAGATTATTGCAGAAATAATATTGCGTGGCTCATTGCGGCCATCTTTGAGCTTGCATTTATTTATCAAATTACTTAGGGTACTCAATTAAAATTTGAAAATTAACCCTTCAAAATAGAAGCTGGCACAAATATATCAATTTATTATACGTACACATTCCTAACACGCTGCAGTACACATATAAGTAGTCCAGGTATTAAATATTTTCCAATAAAATATTGATTTTTATGATAAATGAAAATGAATTGGTACATATCATTTATAAATAGGTGACTTTTCACTATTCTATACCTGCATTTTGCTGTTGATGAGGGTAAACAAGTGTTTGTTAAAGAAAGATCTTAACTCCGATAGTAATGGACCTACGACGAAGAGTTTGATGAGGATCTTTTACCCTTGTCTGTTTATCACTACGGGATAGGTGAAATAGTTGGCATCACATAGTGGCAGGCACTTGGCAATGGTGAAGCATGCTGTTTTGCAGAGCTTAACCTTGTTCCGTGAATGATTTCTTCTTGCATCCTAATTTTGTTTCATAGAAGAATGGCTTTGTGGTGGGCATAAAAGGGTAGATATTTTTTTTGAATGACGTATTACAAAAGAGCGTTTGACGCTCTTTTATTATAATATTGATTTTTGTATTTATCATTCATGAGTCCGAGAGGTAAGTTATTCATTAATTTTTCTCCACTGTTTATTTTAAATTATCTTCCAATTTGGCCGTCTCGCTGAAATATTGGAAAAACATTCACCGACTAAAAGGCAAACTGTGGTCAAGAAATAATGTGATAGATCTGTTAATGAACAGCATCAATTCCCTTATTTTATGGGTTAAATTAACGTAGATTCTGGTAACTCATAAAATTATATCTCAATTGAATATTTTTCTGTGTGCTCTTGGAGGAAGAAGGATAAATGCTTGATCCCCATAAGTCATTCATTTTTAAATTATTAAAAAAAATATTTATTAAATTTCGTAGATGTTTTATTTTAAAATGATTTTAATGAACTTTTGGTGGTACTCGAAATTTGGCGTGGTTGTCCATGAATAATCAAAATGTTTATAATTCACTTCGCAAAGAAATCACTACTTCAGTATTCAGCCTGAAGGTTGGTTTGATAGGTGAAGGTAGAGCTCATCAAATATAATATGGCTGCTGAGCCCAACTGCTTGTGAAATTCACACCGGTTTGGGGTACAGTCCATTTCCTTGTGCCACCTGGGGTCTTCCAGGAAACTCTGCACCCAAAAGTATCACACAGCATGTGTGAGGATAAGGTTGCCTGGAGGCGTCAGCCAGAATCAAACCCAGACCCTTTGGTAAGTAGTCCAGTGCTATACTCACTGGATTACCATGTCCCTTCGTGAAGTATAAGTGGGCTAATTAATTCCAATCCAATTTTAACTTCATGTCAATTGAATCTGATTTTAAATTCTATTGCAGTAAATTTGATCACTATTAGGTGGAGCCTTACAATCAAAAAAGCCATAAGGTGGTAATGATCATGTATAAAAATGAAATTAAACTGTAAATTCCCATTACTATCTCAATTAGGGGAATTATATCCGAAATATTTTTTGAAAATTTTATTCCGATATAATTATTCGAGTTGTAAAAAATATTCTTTTATGTGCTTCAAACATGCGTCGGAAAATTCCAACCTGACTTCTAAATAGTTTTTCAAATTTTAACTAATACAGGAAAATCCATTTTAACATGCATTATATCTTATTATACCGTCGTATTATACCTGGATCATCCTTTAAAAATAGAGAAAAACGGCAAAAGGTAGCAACTACATTCTCTGTGCTTAATTTCTCTCCCTCTCCTATGCGCTAGTAATAGACAGTCCAATCATGCCTCTCCCCTTATGGCCTGGATGAGTGGACTGTTAGTTGGGGAGGCATAATTGAGAGAGGGGAGGTAGCTATGAAGTGCAAAGGACCTAGTTCGAGCGAAAGAACCGAAGGAGAGAGATTGGCTCGGGGCGTAAATATGAAATTGGCATGGCGACTGACTGGGGCTGATGTCGAATTTACGACTCATCAAACGATATACTGTGCCAATTCTCCAATTACCTCTCATATTTGTTTTCGTCACGTAGCACCCGCCATTCTAAATTTCTCATGTGCTCATTCTCTCGTTCAAGACTGTGTACAACAGCGTTTAACTATTTTCCAGTAGCTCATTTGTTTTTATCTGCGGTCACACAAGGAAGGTTTTAGGATGAATGTTTACCAGAATCGGGGAGATAAATAGAGAAAAGCAATTTGGTTGATAGATTATTAACTGCAAGATTCACAACTTGCATTTCAGTATTTTTTGAGCACCATATAATTTTTTTATCACCCAAGACATTTTGTTTGTACTCCCCTGAATATATTTTAGCATCCCTATAGATTATGTTCTGTAAATTTTAAAATGACTACGCTGATGAATTACTCCATAGAATACATGGGTTGTGTCCTTGAAGTAGAATATATAATCGTTAGTAAATATCCTCAAAGAAAGTTTATAGAAGAAAATTTATTGCCAAAAATACCAACGCTGCCTAAAATTAAACACCAAAATTCGTAGTTTTAAACAAGGATGATAATAATTTGAACTCTCCATGGGATTTACGGACGTAAGCTTCTCCCACAAATTTTTCCGACTCCTGATAAATGGTGGAATAGTGCTGCTATATAAAACGAAAGCTCAACCGACTGAGGCGTTCTATCGAACGTTGCTATAAATACGTTAACGTGTTTACAATTATTTAACCGTATCTCAAATAACATTTCTCACAATGTTTTAAGTACCAAATCATGAGTAGTACTTCTTCCGTATTTCAGGATTGGTTCATGTTTTTCAAGCTGCAAGCAAATGAAATATTTGACTGGTATCGACTAAAAGGACGCGCAGCTGCATGGCTAAAGAACATATTCACACATGCTAGGATGGAGAATTTGAGGGTTTCTATTATATTACTGTGGAAATAAATGCGGTAATTCTCCAAGTAATTTTTTGGATGATGCCCCATTTTTAGTTTTGTATTTTGAGAAAATTATACGTATATAAGACTCCCATAACGTTCTTTGAGGCTATTGTTAGGAAAAAATGCTATATTCTTGGGATATAAGTCGCGAGGACCCTGAAGAATATGTGCTAGATAATTTACACCCAGAGGCAAGTAGAATATACGCCAAGCCATTGATAGTTCTGGTAGAGATCCATCTTAAGTGCAAGCGTAGGAACCCTCGCTTTAGGTGTTGATGGCAAAGAGTCCAGAGAATTGGCAAGAGACAAGCTTGAGTGGATTGAAGGGAAAGGGGTGGAAGTAGAGTTGATCGAGTGAAGAAACGATTGACGGACTCTGGAGGCAGTAAGTGAGGAGGAAGAGCGAGAAGGAGAACGGGAGAGAGAAATGAGATATAAATTGCCGTGGAATGAGGGAGAAGGGAAAGGGGAAAGTAGGGGGCGGGTTGGGGAGGGTAGGGCTGAATGGTATGGTAGGAATACGTGGATGGGGTAGGGAAATGTGTCCGTGGGTATGAGAGACATGGGTTAGAAGAGGAGGTTTGGCTGGGGTAAGAGGAGTTCGGAGAGCGGATGGGGTTGGGGAGGGAGGGAGGGCGTCAAGGTGTCCTGAAGGGAGGGGTTGGGGAGGGAGAGATTGCTTTTATCGTGGGTGGAGTCCGAGGAACACAAAGGGATCGGGAGGGCGGGAGTTTTGTGAGTGTGTGTAAGGAAGGGGTTGGGAAGGGTGGGGAGAAGAGGCGGTAATAGGCGTCGGTGGGTTACGGGAGTGAGTTAGGGGGGGAATGAGGGGGGAAGGAGAGTCGTAGGAAGGAATAAAAGGAGCCAGGGATGTGGTGGGAGGGGATTGTTAGGCGAAGATGGGGCATTAACTTCGGGCAGGGGGATGTGGTGCGGAGGAGTGTATTCGAATCCAACCTTAAATCCCTTCCAACCTCCTTTATGTCCTATTACTAACTTCAATCTCCCTTCCACACCTCCCCTCATTCCTTTTACTTCCCTCTCCGGCAATCTTCCTTTTTTAGTGCATACACGAGGGGCTGGTGGAGGTCGCCAGGCTGGAAAAAATGATAGAGGCACGCATTGAATTTTCCTTCTCCTAGACAATAGACATCTACATCGCCGATCCGTCGGTGGAGATTGCCAGGGCAAATAAGGGAATCGGAAATCCACCGCCGTAATCGTAATTATGTTTAATGTGCCTGGGATATCCTCCTTGTGGGCCGTTAGTGCGCCGTAATCTACGGTTTATTCGGGGAGTATTCCCAGGCGTCTTATATAGTTATCGTCTAACCAGGCTCATAGGCCATAGTCATTAGACGAAATGCGTATTCAAAAGCGATGAGTTTCAAGTTAAATTGCTACGCATAAGTTCGCATTTTATTTGTAGAGATGTATGCTTCAAGGGTTGCATGCTATGAGGCCACCTGGGAATGAACTAAAATAACAGGGGTATGAACTTTAATAGCAGTGGTGTCACTTTTCATTTTAGTGTTCTGTTTTATTTGGTCAGCTTGGAGGCAGGAGTGGGGAATCCACTAAGTCGTAGTCGGTTATAACCCGAAAGGTTTCATTGATTTTTGGGGAAACAAATTAACGGGAAATGAAGAGTAGCGGGACCAATGGCACAGTTTCAAGCATGGTGACTTCGTTAACTCGAGGATCCCACCATTGCGGCGCGAGTGCCACGTAGTAAGCGACAGAGCAGAGGTCATTGGAGGGCTGGTGAGGGAACGAGGGGGGAAGGGGGGGTGGGGTTGTGGGAGACGAAGTTGCTGGCGGCCGCTGGGGGCCCGTTGTTGTCAGGGGAAGCACATAGGAGAGGTATAAATCGTGAACTGTGGTGTTTTAGCATGCAACAACGGCTCCATATCCTACACCTTCGGGGGGAAATCTTTTTCATTTTTCCTTCCTTTTGTTTTGCGACTCGTGCGCACTTCCGTTCGCTTCCGTTCCTTTTTTTCGGAGCTTCCCTGCCACCTCCTCCAAAAGGTTTTGTAGGTGTGTACGCTGCTGCTTACTGCGCCTAACGTCGAAACGGACGTGTCGCCGATCGATGAGAGACAAAAAAGTAAAGTAAAAGGCGTTAGAGGGAGCTCGAGGAGTGAGGGGGTGAAGACGAAGGTAGGGGAAGAAAAAGGAAAGGGAGGTTGAGGGGGAGCGGTTGGAGGGAAGGGTGGGGGGGGG
>LYUA01000031.1:720358-757855 GCA_002093875.1 Calopteryx splendens | reverse complement strand
CAATCTCTCCATTCCCCCCTCCCTTCCTTCCCGCATTCTCCCCACTTCTGCTAGAGGGTGGGATTTTTCGTTTTTCCTCCTGCTCAAAGTCTCGGCACCATAAGCTAATTTTCACGATTCGGTGTTCCCGCTGTGATGTCACTAAAATATCAAATTTCCACGAGGACATTGTTTGGAAATCAAGCCACTGCCCTTGGCGTTGCGCGGTTGTATTCCTTGCCTTTCCCATGATCATGCACTTCGGTTTTTCCTCCATGTTTGTTGCATCATTGGGAGGGTATCGTTTTCGCGACGGAATTGAATCCGTGATTCCCAATGCAAACCACACGTTTATACGTTCTACGAATACTTTTCGATTATCTTGATAGATGGCATTTTTGATTTTCATGGACACACGCTATCAGTTTCACGGTCTTCTGATATGATCTAAAATCTAGGAACTGGTTGGATTTTATGTGAATTGAAATTTTAAAAATGACCCTAGAGCATAACGAAAATGTGTAGGTGAGTTATCCTTCCCAAAACAAAAATGCAGTTTCAGCAATAAAGAGTGGATTATTGTTATTGATCTACTTGTTTTTAGTTCAAAATTTCGTTTCTGGCAATTATATCAGGTAAAACCAAAGTTGTATATCATATTTATAACACCAAGTAAAGTAAACTGTTACATTGATCGAGGGGAAAAAATCCTGTTGTAGTCCATGAGGGCTCTACTTAAAAACGAGCTATAGTCTTGCCCAAATTTCACGTTTGCCGTCAAGTACCATTCACTGTGCAAAATTGCTTCTCTCAGCCAACTATATCGGTCCATTGCTTCCATTTGATCTAATTATCTTTGCGAGACACTTTCTCGATCCACACAATACAGAAGCATTGGATCAAATGATTTTTTTTATTCCTTTCTGCTAACTATTTGCCTAAACTAATGAAGTTCCACGTGGCTTTTCTTGAAAATAAGCGCATTTTGCCTCCCAAATTTCAATAAAATTCGAAATTGATATAGAATTTATTTTCCTCTGGCCATATAGGGCGTTCACTTTTGTTAATATTGGTACTTAAAAACTATTTATCAAATATCCATGAATTTAGTGTCCTTAAATAACATTTAAATATGAGATTTTAGAAATAAATTCTTGAGGAATTGGTCACAAATGTTTGTGCTCTCTATCATTTTCACGCGAAACCGTACGTATATAGTTGCATGAAAGTGTTTTATAGGAACCGTCCACAACCTACCGTTAGTACATAGATTACTTTTTATTGAATATTTCATCCGTTAATGGTTCTCTGTTTAATTACGATCTCTTATTTAAGATAAATAAACCCTCCAACTGCCATTAATAAAATTACTTTTTAACTGAAATAATTATAGGACATTATTAATCGGATGGATGATGATTGGGAAAATATAGTAGCATGGATAAATAATGTGCACTAAATCAAATCATAATTTATGATTGCCCTAGCCAAATAATCACGAGGCGTTGGCCTGGAAAGGTGGGATTTTTTTGTGAATTATTTTTACGCCTGTGATTTTCTCCTCCTGATTTGAAGGGATTAATTTTTTTCGTCTGGCCTTTGGCAGAAGCCAGCCAAATATGATATTTAGGGTTTTGAATCATAGGTAATCAGGACTGATGCTTAATAGAGATTACAAAAAAGTGGGCTCATGCTGCATTTTAACTTTGTAGGGTATAAAACTATTATTTATAAGTATAGTTTCACTGAATGAGAGAATAGTCAAATTTCATTTTCTTCGCTTTCATTATTTGATTTACTTTGGCATGAGAGGATTTATGAAAATTTCAGTCGCGTTGAATTTTAAGGAATACAACTACTTCTGCCTACCATCCATTGAGTCAGTCGCTGGCAACGATGGCAACGCGTACATGGAGGGGCGTAGGTATAGGGCGTTCAGCTTTCAGGAAAATCTCTGCCTAATTATTAATTGACTATCGTCCCTTACACTTTTGTGACCTCTATTTCATCGTCGTTCTTGCCCCTTGTTTCTCTTCAAAACCCTTAACTCCGCTCGCCTTGTTTTCTAGGTTTTCTCTGTATAGTGTGGGTAGTTAACTCCTTCCACTAAGTTACGTCACCTTCTCTTCTATGTTACAAACTTCAATGTACTCATTCTCATACCGTAGGCACTCCGAGACGTGTTTCTCGACCGTGATTGATTAAAAATCCTGTTACGAAAGATTTTGCTGAATTTTCTGCTTGAATATGCTGGGAATAAAAAAATAATGTTACGCTTTATCTCTCATTATTTTAAATGCAGTAATTGGCCTCTGTATTATCCTTGAAGTTGAGGTAATTAGTACCCTTACATTGACTAGTGGATCGTCATAAAATCAGATTAGTTTTTTTAGTATTATCCATAGCATATATTTTCAAGAAGTCACCCATCACTCCGTTAGTTCTATTTAGTTTAAATACTAAATGTAAATCTCGAAATTAGTAGTTATGACCATTTTATCATCAGTTGAAACCAATTAGTAATTTATGTTACATGCGTGACTTTATTTATTACACCCGAGAGAGCATTCCCCACAAGTGTTCACTGAATCTTACGTAATATTTATTAACATAAATTAAATAATGCAAGTTCCCTAAAGAAAAAAATGAATGAAATATTGTTGCCAAATTTTGTATCGCCGCTTTGGCTTTTTCAACAGAAATTCTAAACGGATATGATCGTTATGTACAAAATAGGCATCGTAACCACGAGTCCATCCAAAATGTTAATGAGCAAGAAGAAGATACCCTATTCTCGGATTAACAATTGCGCTGAATTCTTTCTTTCATTTTTTAAATAGCTTATCGCTTCATGTTTTTTTACATTTCCGCGACAAAGTTTTCACATTTTCTCATTCAAAAAATTAAGCACACGCAAAGGGTTTGTGTTTCATCAGTGATTCGTTTCCGGTGAGCGAGAGAGGTAGGGGGAAGGGCGGAAAAGCAGTTGGGAGGAGGTGGGACAGTTAGAGGAGTGAGAAACGCCAGGCGGTAGGAAGGAGTAAAATGCTGCATGTGTAAACTTTCGTGCTGCCGCTATGATAAAACAAACAAGTTTCGCGAAGTTTTTAATTAGTGCACCTAGCCTGCTTCAGCAGTGCTTAGGTGAGTCACGCAAGGCAATAATGGGTATTTATCGACCTTGTAGTTTTGTTCTTTCTTTTTATGTGGCTGCTTTGGAGGTTGTGGAGTAAAAACTTGAGGCGTATTTATTATGTTTATTATTAGGCCCGCTGGTCACAGTTTTATTCCGGCTCTATATCTTGGTCATAGTACCTTCTGCGGTGTTAGTGCAACCGTCGCATTTTTTCAACTTCTAGTGAATGTTTTGTCACCAGATGAGTTTTACGACGTTTCATGAATGAGCTCTTTAATTACAGTTGTCTCCATTCTGACATAATTCTTGTGATCACTGTTGGATTAGGATTTTTATTTTATCAATATGGATACCATTGTTGTTTTTTTACCATAATTAGTCTATGAATCGATAACATGTCTAAAAAGATACTCGTGCTGTAAAACCAACGGATACTGACTACCCGCTTTTCAAACATTTCGATACCACTCGCTCCCATCCGAGAAGCAAAGATCGTTTTGTTTGCCATGAGTCGTTAGTGTCTTCAAGTACAAAGAATTCGGTCGGTCGCTAACTAATCTTTCATTCCATAGCACTTGTCTCCACCAAAAAAATGACGAAAGAAGGTACACCGACGAATAAGAGGTTCAAATCTATTCATAGACGGGCCATTTCCAGCTAATACAAAGGTCGAAATTTTAATTCCTACCAAGGTCATGCTAATTTATCATCGTTTGACATTTTCAAGCGAGGAAAAAATATCTGGCTATATGGGCCTTCGGAGCTACTAAAACTCATTTCCATTTACCAATGCTTTTTCCACTCCTACTCGGCCTTTGTGCGTTGTCACTTTAAAACCCACATCACGGGAAGGAAGGCTAGGTTTAGGCTATTTTCTATCATCTAAACTTGAGTGGTACTTTATCCTTGGTGCAAAGAAACACCGAGGAGGAGGGAATGCGTGTGTCCCTTATATTCGCTTCTGCTTTCTTTGCAATCGAGAGTGCGACTGCTCGCACAAGCGCGCGCCCCCACGAGGCCGACTCTCGGGGGCATCGGACGCTCGGCGAAGCCTGAAAAGTGAGATACCGTACGTAGGTGGTGAAAGAAGCACCACGAAGAGGCGGGGAGGAAGGCTGGAGAAAAAGAAAATCGGAGGGAGGTCACCCTCTTTGAGCCAAGGGGACTGGAGAAGTGCGAAGCCTCAAAGGGGACAAAAGACAGAGAGCGTTCCGAGGACAGAAGCGCCGAGATGGTTCTTGGGCTTAAACACGTTTAAATGTTTCAATTAATACATTACCTTGGGTTGATTCGAAATTACATATAAATCTTAAGCTTCATTTGAAAGAAAAAGCACTTTAAACCTGGGTTCCGCGGATTCCATGGATTTTTTGGTTGACCGTCTAAATCGTACAAAAAGTACAAGTAAATAGTCCCTGAGCTTACTAGGTTTAGGAAGCCTAAGAAACCCGCCGAGGCATAGAATTCACCTCTGCAGCATTATCTTGTGAAAAATCAATTTTCTTGCGAAGTATCGATCCTTTCATACTTTGTAATACATGTCATTAGTATCATTTTGGAAAATTTTCGAACGGTGAAAAAGTATCTATTAAATGGCAGAAAGAATTAATAGTAGATAATTGCAAAAAACGAGCACATTCTGTGGGCTTAAAACTTTGTCCGTGTGGCACTCTCTGACAATTTCGTCGTTACTTATGGGCAATCACGCTGAAACTTGAAATAAAGCCATATAAAAGACCTTGCTAAAAGTCAATTCTGTTAAGACTTGGAGGTTCTAGAGAGAATTTTATTAAGATCTCGAGAATTGGGAATAATTTTCCGATGAGCTTCCCTACTTTGAAAATTTGAGCACTAGTAATTTATGTTCTAGTAACATTGGGATCTTTTGTAACTTTATGTTCATTTTCTTATTCACTCACAGATTCATTATAAAAGTTAAAATTGAAAGGATAGTTGGATAATAATATCGCATGTGGTAGTTGGGAAGCACATTAAACTTGTAAATCATATGACTGAAGTGATCGCTGAAATTTGGGACGTTTGACGTTGATTTGCTCAATTGAAAATGGATTTTGGCTAATTCTTTATAATGAAAAATAGATATCAAACTCTATGGAGTGACATTCACGAAGAACGATGAAAATCGAAGTGACTGACGGTTTTAATGGATGTTGAATGAGATTCTATATTGAGGTGATCGCCGATGCAAAAATTTATTCGGTAATATTTTACGGCTATCTTCTTTAGCTAAACATTTTCAGCTTGGCCATGTTAATTGAAAATTTAAAAAATTATGTGGTTTTAATTCCTTTAGTACCTTTTCCTAAAATTTTTAGTTACTGAAATTAATAATCTGTACTAGTTACATTATTCACCTGTTCTCACATCTACTAAATGATAATTTCTCCAACATTATTAGTATAATTGATGTTTAAGGTCAATAAGTTACACATTGTATGCAAACTTATCACAGAGTGATACGTTTTAAACCAATATTTTCAAGTTTCAACGTCGTCTCCGTTCTCAGCTCTCCATTTTGTATGTCACGTGACTTCCTTCTCGAAGTGTTGCTTGGCACTCCACCGTTCTCTTCCTCGCACTCTCTTCCTCCCGATTCTTCCAGTAACTCTCCTTTCTTCTCGGCGAGTTAATTCAGTTCTCTTCTTTCCTCCTCCTCTGTCTCGGCACAAGGGACCATCGACCTCGTTTTAATTCTCTTCCGATTCACCCTAATGTTTCTAACCTTCCTCTTATCCCCCATCTCGTTACTCCTCAAACGAACACCTCCTAAGGGAGACTCCTAGGACAGCTCCCACTATCCAAACCTCTCTCTTTTTTTACTTTGTTCGTCACTTTCTTGCCTCCCGTTCTGCCGTAAATTTCTTGTTTTCTCATCCTGATGGATTTTCTTTTTCTCCCTTAGGTAGAGCTACGAATTCGTATCTATCCCCTTTGTCTGTATCTTTTAATTTAACGTTTCCACGTCCTCAGTGCCACCGCTAGGTGGATGAAACCCGTAGCCCCAATTTACCCCAATAAAGACCCTTGTTCGTCCATTTCGCAGTCCAGCCTCATTCTTCAACCTCGTCCACGTTTTTCCTTTTATTTAACTCCTGCCCTCTTTTTTCTTCTCGCCCCTTTCTAGGGTCAGGCATCACTCTGTCTTCGCGTTTTCTCTTTCAGCTTAACGTTCCTCTTTCAATGCTCTTGGTTTTGTCCGCCAATCATTGTGGTTCCGTGAAAGTCATTCACCGTCAATCACAGCTCTCCTTCATCTCATTCTTACCTGCTGGTCTATTCCTATCTTTTCGAAAGTAACATCACGTCAACGTCTTCTAATCGAAATTCCCTTTCCGGTTCAAAAAATGTTCATTATTTATACTCACGTTTTTCACTATGGCAATGGCTCTTAAATTTTCTCATCGGCTCTTTTATGTGTATCATAGTCGTTATAGTAATGTGGAGGTAATTTTAAATATAAATCAGATGTTTTTCACTGGTTGAAGCTCGTTTTTCGCCTCCCTTACACATCACATCATAGTTTTCAGTGACGTCTCTTTGTCAAAGATTATATAGCCGTCATCGCAAATTGAAATTATTTAGTGCATTTTACTTTCGTTGATTTAATTTCAGATTTAACTAATGATAAATTCATCAAAAATATAGTAGCTCTATTAACTCAACTTCATCTTTAGCCTCTCCTATGTCTAATCTGTGTAAAAGTTACGGTTTAATCGTTTTGGGAATGGGTATGTGCAGCCTGGAAATGCTCCTTATTGGTTGCCAAGTGAAGTGTTAAACGTACAATTTATTCTCGGGATTGAAATTTAAGAAAACAAGTTTTATTTAGCTTATTCCAGAGCGCAAGTAATTTGAAGTAGTTGGAGAGTGATCTAAGAATTTCCCCTTATTAAGTTTACAGCAGGTAATTTAAATGTGACGAAAAGATGTCTCATGCATAATTTTTCTTCACCAGGCTATTCAAATATCTCTCTTGCAATCAATACTTCATATTCAGCCTGAAGTGTACTGAAAAATAATTGTGTTTTTTTGTACAGAATCAAGAACGCCATGTTATCCAGAAAATCATATCCACTGAGTTGTGAAATAGCCATGATTTTTCAGTGAAGTGATTCTTAAATGATTTTTTTGATTCGTCTATTCATTTAATCTCGTGTTTAAATTGTAGATTGAATGTTCTGCTACCATTCATAATCCAAAAGAACACGAAACCTGAATAAGCGTTGCTATTTGGAAAATGTTCCTTTTCAGTGTAATGCACCTGTTGTTATAAGTGTTAACACATTTAAAAACAATAAACAGGCTGGAAAAATTAAAAATCATAAATGCATAAACGGAGATGAAATTCATGAAATGGGATAAAGTATATTATAATCGGTGCTAAAACTCCGATGAAGACGCGTTGATAGAAAACTAGGTATTGTCATTTATAAAACGCAGGGAAGGTAAAATGGCGAAAGCGATCTTTTGCGAGTATATTACATGAGGAAAATCCAATGTCTCTCTGAAATTTGCATGGTAGCATCACCATAGGGAGAAATAAAAATAAAATTTTTTGTGCCCTTGATTATAAGCCTGAATTAAGTCTATTAATACGTGTCTTCTCATTGGTAAAACGAGTTTATCCATGTTGTAGGTTAATGAACTTGTAGTTTTTTTATTCCTGAACGATCTCTTCTTCATTTAGTGTCCACTACGTAAATATTGACGACCAGAGCGAGGAATCTCTGGATATACTATGGTACCAATAGTAGTTCTGATCCTTACTATTTGCTCCTATTCCCTCTTAAGGCCCAAAGAAATATGAGATACCTTTATGAATAGTGTTGTGTTTTTTTGTTCATACTATTTGCTGTGGTTCTTCGTCTATATTGGTCAAAAGATTCGAATGAAGATTCTAATAATTTTTTCATTATTAATAAACATCCACAAACATTAACTACCTCAACATTTACAAACAAATATTGATTGAAGAAACATTTCCAATCAGTTTGCACATGCACAAAGTGCACCTGATCATGATGAATGTTATTTAAACTGTGAATGTTTCAAGCACCGTAAGTATCATTCTCTGTATTGTATTGGTCTCATTATATTTATACATTGGGTGCACTTGAAGATACCCCACGTTTTTTGAGAACCCCCATGGGTAGAGAATCGGCGTGTTTCTAACATTTATCATTGATTCCCGCTTCCTTAGTCCCTCCTGACTCTCATCTCCACCTTCTCCGTAGAATAGAGTGAATGAGACGACAGTGCCCATAAAGTAGTCTTTTGTGCACTTCGACTTAATTTTTTGCTCCCTTTCTCTACCCCTGAAAATGCGACTAAGGTCATGGAGGGCAATCGGTCGGATTTATTTCTCTCTGTCATGGCCTTTTCCTCATCTCGTGCTTTTTTTTCGCTGCAGTTTTATTTAGTTCCATCTAGCGTCTGCATGGCCATGCCAATTCGATCGATTTATTTTAAACTTTTTTCGACTTTTCTCCTGCTGATTCAACGCTCCTTGTTCCCTCTCATTTCTAGCCGCTGAACTGGCTCGTGTCCCTTTCTCTGGATTCTTCTCCTATCCTTGAATGCTCTTTGCCTTGGCTTTTCTACAGACTTTTATTCCATTTTAAATATTGGTGACATTACTTTTTTCTCGGCCTTCCTCTTTCCGAGGCGCTTCCATAATGGCGATGTTTATCAGTCGTTTCATTCTGTGCTATTCGCTGTTTTTCGAGCGATTGAGGGGATACGGGGTTTATTATTTTTTTGAAATTTTCCGTTTTCTCCGTTTTGCATTTTTTTTGCGATAATGTTCCTCTCCTTGTTATGCATAGTTAGCGCTCGTAATTTATCATTTGTGTTTGACA
Source organism: Calopteryx splendens (assembly GCA_002093875.1). Taxonomy (NCBI): domain Eukaryota; kingdom Metazoa; phylum Arthropoda; class Insecta; order Odonata; family Calopterygidae; genus Calopteryx; species Calopteryx splendens. The sequence continues at coordinate 748,861 of LYUA01000031.1, read as the reverse complement.
AACGTAGAATATCCGCGAGTGCTTACGTAATCAAACCTATCGTAGCGAAAAATTATTTTTGAAAAGCTCCCTTCTCTAATTTGTGCGGCGGAGACCGTCGCTCTTAATTTCGCGTCAATTATTTCAAATTTAATACGTTAACATTGAAGTAAATTATTTAAAAATTTCGATAACTTCAAATGAACTTTATGTAATATTATATAAGTGTAAATTGAATATTTTCTGTATTTTTACATGATGGAGTAGGTATCATTGGTTTTTTAATATGTCCTAATGATATTCCTTTCTTTACAGGTGAGCAATGAACCGGTTGGCCAAAGGAAGACTATGGGTAACTTTATGAGAGATTAATTAGAGCATAATCCTGCAACGTATTAAGGTATGTAAAATTGCAACTATTCGAAAGGAGTACCAATTAGTTAACGAACTTCTGAAGATAAATATTGATAGGGTCCTTGAAGAGACCTCTGGATGAAAAGTTTAGAGCTAGTATATATATTACAAATGCCGTGATTAAATAATTAATCCTATGAAAGTATGAGAGAGATTAAGGCGAAAAACATGGACGAGGAGCCATTTTTTAATTTTTACATTTCTCTTTATATTGTATTTTCCCAAAGCGGTATTTTTTTATATACCCTCTTCATATATTAGATAACCTCATTTTTGGTGTGATTCTGTCACTCATTTTTATATTTATTCCTCTGAATATTTTTCAGCCAGATTGGATACAGTGACTTGAAGAAACGAAACTGCACGTTTTATTCGCGAAATTATGTTTCTAAATTGTTCCGTGTCGATTAAAATAAGTTCTGTCGGTAATTAAATTAATGCCTAGTAGTCACCTTGAGCTATTTATTTTAATTAACAAATGTTTTTATAGATACCTTAGAGAATTTCTTACTAGCTTAAACGTGCATTTTATAGTGTGCAATACTGCTCAAGAATTTTCTGATGGACTTCAAATAGTGAACCGTAATTGCTCTTGAATAATAGAAACGGTCGGCAAAGTATGATAAAAAATAAGAGCATTCACTTATTAATAGCTTAGTTTCGAAGAAAATTTTTAAACAACACTAAGTTTCTGCAAATTATTATTTAAGTAAAATAATGTCTTAGTTGTATATCGCCTAACTCAGTGCACGGTATTTCTCGTCTTCACTGAATATTGTAAACATAAGAACTCAATGTAAGTCTATTTTGCATGTTGTATACGTGTCATTTGATTTATGAGAAGCGTTTTACTATTTTTACCGGCATAAAAAAATTCGGTGACGTTACGATCCTATCCGGATGAAGTCCTTTGGCGCATAAAATTTTGATTAACGATCCATTAAAAGCAGTTATCTGTCAGAGTCTCTTATTTACACCGTAAAGCTATGCAATACGCCTTTAAAAGCAAAGTACGATAAATGCTAACAGTTTTAGTATGCGAAAGTTGTAAATGTGAGGGAATAGAAACAGAATACTATGTTAGGGTTGTGATGAACGGTGAGATTAGGCTTAGATACTACAGAGAAAGTGGGAAAATGATTATTGTCAATTATTATGAGTACAATGTACAGGTAACTTATCACTCAAGAATCTTCGCATTAAATGTCGAGGAAATGTTTCTCATGGCATTCAGTATATTTACATGAAATAGGTCTGTAGGGATTGGTTTATTAAAAGTATGCGAAAAGGTTTGCATTTTTGTTGATCACCATTGACTTTAATAGTCATGAAAGAGTGTACTTAATATTTTTATTGGGTTAAAATGCTTCTGATTTTCTAGTAATAGAGTGTGTACTTGTTACTCAAGGAAGCTTATTTTTCTGTTCCCCTTTCACCAGTGTGCTACGAGCCTGCTAATTTGAGGGATTTCGTTGTTAAAAAATTCGCGAGTTATGAGGCTTGGTGCATGTCTTGAGGTGTATAGAAGGAGCATGGAGGGACGGATACCTGAAGGATTTACTCTTATCGGCTGGTTCGGCGGTAACATCTGCATTCTCCGTCATTTTCTCTCATCTCCATGCTCTGATCCCTGTTCTAATCTTAATGCTTCCGTTTTCATTCTAAAACTCCGATCAAGTTTCCCTTACATGCGGCCAAGGTGCCATTTTTTCCCCTTGTACTACTTCCGTTCCGCTGAATTTTCCACTCGCCCCTCTTCCACTCTCTAAGCCTTTCCGTCTTCCCCACGTCCGGTCCTTGCCAGTTGCTTTGCTCCCTGCCTCAACCTCTCTCCTGCCTCCTTGCCTCATTTATGTTTATGCTCACTCTTCCCTCTGCCGCATTGCGCGCTTCTCTTTGCTTCCGGCGTCGTGCATCACTTTTTTAATTTTCAGGTTTTTGTTTGAGTCTCGCATTTTTATCATTTTACAGAGGTTCTTTACTGCCACAATTCCATTTCAAATTTTGTTCAGTAGATGACCTAAATGATTCCGACCCGCAGAATGGCGGTATATGTATTTCATCATTCTCGCGAATTGTTTCTCCAGGAAGTAACCTCAAATACTGTTTGTTGCTACTTTGAATGTCATAAAATGCTGCACTGTTTATAATTTTAAATTTTATCTTTTAGTTTGAGAGATGATACTGACATTCAGGCAAATTTTTTATCATGTGTCAAAGAGTAAATTTGTCATTATACTGAAAGACCTAAATGGAGAAATCGTCTCTCTTTCTACTCGTCGCATTGCATTATCTGTGTAATACAGTAAAATTATCTAAGTAAGATTTATTCCAACATTACAGCGAAGACATAAAATTACAACCGTTACCTGCCTCCCTTTATCTGTAATATGTTGTGGATACCACCCTGATGCATGCCGTCATCATTATTCTGCCCATCATGCGGGGGCCAAAGATGTCGCAATAAATTTCAATCTACTGCTCCGTACTACATACTATTCTATTCGCAGTAGCTCATAAACTGATAAGACCTCCCCCCCCCCTCCTGCCCGCTGCTGCTATTTCTACTAAAATCTGCTGCGGTCGATCTGTCGCCAGGTGTTCCACGTCTGGCTCTAAGCTGCTTTTCTACTCTGGCTGTAACATATGAACGTTAGTTTACCCGTGTCCTCCAGTTTCCTTTTGAATAACCTGATTTCCTACAACCGTCTTATTAATTACCATTAATTTCTTACCTATTTCTATCTCGAACATACGCTGTCATCTAATATTTTCAACCCTGTTTTAAATTTCTCGAAGAATGCTATTTCTTCTTCGTTTCAGACATTTAGGTTATACGTGGTAATGGATGTAAAAAAAACCTGTGAAAGATATTAGGTAAATCGTCCTATTTAGTGCAGAAAGAATCAACTAAAGCTTACTTTGGTATATATATTATCCTGTTAGTTTTTTCTTCGTTCTTCGACTTCTTACTATACATACTTTAGTCCTCATTCCTTCTTACTTCCCAAATATCCTTCGTATTATGTATTCTTTAAAAATATATTTTAGTCTATAATCCCGCTCTAATTCTTATCCCTTACTATTATCATGTTACCTCTGATTGATGATAATTATACATTAATTGTACTTTCATTCTTAAATTATTGTGTCATTTCCTTTCCTCATACACAGCTTACATTGCTTAATAATTTTACGTGAATTAATTGAGATTCCTAAATGTTTTAGTTGGACATTTTTTGTTATTTTTTATTAAACCTCATTCGTGTAATAGTTAGTTGAATATAAACTCATTTAGACTGTCAAGTTTTTCTCAGGAATATTATTATTCTACTTCGGTTTGTGGAGGTGACCCTGAGCAAAGATATTCCGAAGCGTCTGGAAACACTCATAATAGAAGTATAGGCGGTGAAATTGCGCCATATTTATGAAGCCAAACTCCTTAAATCTCGCATTTTACTTTGCCCTCCCCATTTGATTTCCAATATACTTAACACAAAGATAGGATTTTTCATTCAATTTCACCGAACGAGAATCGAATATCTTTAGATTAATATTTTATCAAAGTTTTGACTCTTAAATTAATGGCATTTTCGTGCATTAAAGAAGTCTAAAACTTAAATCAGCTGTACGCTGAGAATTGATATTTCGCCTGAAGGGAGAAATATATTATGTAGTTATCGTTTTTTGGGAAAGCTTTCATAATGTGACGGCCTCGAAATTAAATTCGATCAGATCAGTATCATTCTCCCCGACTCCACCCTTTCCCCGTAGTCGTCATTTAATTTATAACTTTGGTACGTCAACCGCCTTTTCTCCACTTATCCTCGTGTTCCCTTCCAACCTGCTGCCTTCTCGCCCCACTTTTACCTGGTCTTGTTCTGCCAGTCTCATCTTCCAGCACTCCCCCCCTCCCCACCCATTCTCTATTTCTCCCTCCCTTAGCCCTACGTCGGTCTGAATTTATGGCATCCCTTAACAAGGCCTCGGAGACTGCTTGCCACGACGCCGCCATGAGAATCACCCCTTATACCGCCCCTGCCGTCCCTATCTGTTCCCTCTGCCTGTGTCTCTCCAGGGCGGCGAAGGCTGATTGGTGAGCGTTGACTCTCTCGCTCTCTCTCCGGCCACAAGGAACACGGGGATGATGGTGAAAGGGTGAATTCAATCCGGCCATTGTAAGCGTTGCTTTAACGAGGAATAATGACTGTTTGAGGAGAGGGTTGAAGAGGGAGGGATGGATGTAGTCCCTCGGCGTGAGCCAGTAGCTATAGAATAGTGCTATAGACAGGGTTTGAGTTGCTTATCTTTCGGTCGAATAAGTGGTTTGGGACAGGGGACTTGTTCTCCAATAATTGATACCTATAGCCCTCGTTCTTCTCTTAAAATTTTATGCTCGCATTATTTGTCTCATGCTGCAAGTTTGTCTTCTATAAACTTCTAGTTTTTTTTATATAGATAAGGGCACCCTTTTCCCCCGTTGTTGTTGTTTTTAGCCACTTAGGAGTATGATTCTAAACATATTAGTTGAGAGTTTCGTTTGAGAAAGAAAAATTAAAAAATGTTATAATGAAGGCGTTTGTTTTTCGGGATCCGCGTTGATCTCGAATTCTTCTGTAAGAATGAACTGCAAAACTATTTTCCGTCCAATCTGTATCCATCCAACAAATCTGTATCCTTCCTTGATTTGAAAACATCTGAAGAATCTGTTTCAGGAAAAATAAAAATTTGAGTCCCAAAAAGATCTAATTTTTCCAGCTAAAAGTTTTAAAGTTTTTCTTTTAAAAATTATTCTAATTTCGACTTTGACAGATATAATTTGCGACAATTCTAAGTATCCTTTCGGGATCTATTAATAATTACTACATTGGCCTCGGATATTACCTTCGCACTATGTTTTGCATCTTCATGGTTTCACTACATTTTGCCTCTTGGTTTTTATTATGTGCAGTTATTTCTCATAAAAGATGTTCATGGCACAAGAATCTAATTCAGCATCAGAGCATATTGTTATCATTTGTTGTTTCAGTACATACATATTTGCGTGTTCATGTCGCTTTAATCTAATGGTAAATATATTTATGATCATTCACTTGAATTATAATTCATGCATTCTTTATATTCCCAAATCGGTAAAGCAAAAATGTATTCTTAAATATGTAGTTGTATAACTATCAGATTAATTGAAAAATTCATCGTTTAAAGTGTTACTCGCTCTGATAAAGCTTTGAGAATAAATTTTCATTTTCTATATTAAACGATAATTTTGCATGCAAAGGAACTGTAGTAGTTATGAGGTAACTTCGAAAAGACATCCAACTTGTGAGCGCTTATTTCATTAGTTTCGGTATTTTAATGGCATCTATCGTTTTGGAGTTATTTAACGGTTACCTACTACCAATATAAATGGTAAGATCCCTGGAATAAGTAAAAAAATCATACTCAGATATGTAATCGTACCGATTTTAGCACAAAAATAGAACCCGAGCTTCTCGGTGACGAGATCGCTGAGCCCGGATAACTTGGGAATGTGAAATTAGGTATCATTAAGACGTTGAAAAAATGGGGAAGAGAATAATGCTCTATTTAATGGCATGAGTCAGACTTGTTTTGACCGGTTTCTTTTCTCCTCAAACGCTCTGAAAGGAAGGAGGTGAGCAAAAATTAAACTTAAGAGATTACTCAAGCCTTTGGCTCGGGTGCACGATGCTGCTTCTTGTTATGGAATATTATTAAATTTATAAAAGCTAACACCGGTGATTTATTAAGTTCTTACGATAAAAGGTGTGGTTTACTTGACATTGATGGGTTTTGGACTAGATGATTGATTGATTGTGGTATTGGAAGATTGATTTAATGATTAGTTGATTTCTCATCTTAGCGATGAAATCTCATTGATGTATTCTTTCGCATAAAAATGTGTTTTGCACAACATTTGGTGTATAACCAGTTGTGCCTTTATCTCTTGAACAGTATTACAGCAGGTAAATCCATGTTATGATGTCTGCTATGTCAGTACTATCACTGATCTTCTGTGGGCATGTGTTAATCGATCGCGATGACTATATATTATTTATAATATGGTACTATGGTTTAAAATACACAATTATTAAAGATTTACCACTTTACCCGTTTAAAAATCCCGGGATATAGTACATTTTAAGCCATTGCAGTTTTCCAGAAAAGTTTACGGTAAAATTATTGAGCTGTGGGAGATACGCAAGTACTAAATGCAATTCGTATATAACACGCAACCCGCTTTTTTCAATTGTGTTTAAAGAAAGAGCCACACTGTGTAAAAGGTTGAATACGGTTATTCAATTGGCACTGCAGAAAAAGTTATCGTGAAAACGGAAATTAACCCAAAATCAGGGAAAAAACAGAGAAAAGGCCAAGAATTTCCCCGGAGCATTAAACTAGACACACTGTAAGGCGTAGCTGAATGAGAATTAAAAACTTAAAACCCTTATTCCCTCCAAAAACCCTAAAGCGTATGACCTCCTATGCATAAAAACTAAAATAAACGATTCGAAGTCATGATATAATACCTGCTTCACACACTCACCCACAAAGCTCCACCAAATAATGCGCAAAAACCTCTCTGCAGTATCAATTCTATGTCCGACAATTCCCAGTTCCCTGCGTCTGTTCCATCGATAAAATGCTTCCCTTAGGAGCCAACCTGTAAATGGATGCTGAAGAGGCAAGCAAAGACAAGCCAAATGACGGTCTGAAGCGTATGAAGATGAAGGGACTTAAAACTCTGCTCGAAGTCAATAGATCATATGGAAACCCTCTAAAAGTAAAAAAATGCAACTCATTAAATCGGAAAATATTACACCAAATAGGAAATCACCAAAAGATACCTACCTGTCTGCTGATCGTCGAAGTGGTTGGCGTAAACCTTGCAAAGTAGAGAGCTGACTCCGAATCGCTTAGGACGTTAGCTCTAATCATTGTCGTAAAGTGTGTGCAATGGGATCAAGTCTCCATCTAAATGCGCCACCACTTGGTCGTGAATTCTGCTTATCTCGACGCGTCGCCTCCTTTTTTCCCCTCTTACCACCCTACTTTTTTGGAAGGCACCGATGTGAAAGGTGCAGTTTGAAGTGGGGTGCAAGTGGAGCCGAGATTACTCGTTGGGAGGCGATGAGTGAAGGAGTAAAATAAAAAAATGTTGAGGCGGAAGGTGGATTGGGGGCTAGAGAGAGGGGAGAGGGTGAGAATTTGGAGGAACGAGGCTAAAGGGAGGGAGGAGTGAAGCGCGGAATAATAGATGAGCGAAGGAGTTATGTTGAAGGAGTTTAAGTTCAAAGGGCGGTATGGAACGAAGGTGGCGTCAGGGAAAGGGGAGTTGAGGGAAGTTAGGAAAACCTGCGTTGGGAGAAGGAATGGTGGTGGATTGGGGGGGGGTGGTTAAATACGGGAAACAGAACCGAATACTGCGTTCGTAGGCGGGTTCTAAAAGAGCAGATTGGCGATTTTTTTCAGCAGTGGTGTCATCATTATGACATAAATTTGCCACTATCTCTCATTAAAATCACTTTGAATACTTGAACAATACTTTTCATGATTATTTGTTATTAGAATTCGCCTCACTCCTAGTCTTTTACTGAAATTATGAAGAACCACACCTGTGTGTACACATTTGAATTCCTGCAGGCATACTTTACACACTCCTAGCATGGACAAATTTGGAGGGGCTATTCTAGTACGGCAGTGATTGGAAATATATATTGAGCAAAAAGAAGAAGATCGCGGGAGTCGGAGGCTAAAGGTTTGTGCACGGGGTAAAAAGAAAAAAATGAGATGGCTCGCAGAGGGAAATGGGTGGGGTAGAATGGGAGGAGGAGGAGTGTATGACGTGAGATAAGGGGAGGAGTTGAAGGAATTATGGAGGGGAGGGCGGATTAAGACCGCACGGGGTGGGAGAGGAGCGAGGAGGAGATTGAGAGTGGGTAATAAAGTTGCTGGGAGAGAAAGAAAATGGCGTAGAGAGGAAAATTCCTCTCGGCGCTAGAGAAAGGTCGAGGAAGGAATGGGTTTTCTTTTGGGGTGATGGGAAGACGGGAGGAGGGCTGCGGCGAGGTGTGGCGCTGTTGAGCATATTTCCCAAAGTTGGGGGAGTGGCGGAATGGTTGGTCGGGAGGATCGGCGAAGTGGTTATGCGGGAATTAAGTGCCTACCTATCGTGCTTATGGGGGACAGGAAGAAGGGGTAGTGGATACGAAGAATAGATGAGGGCGGGTTCGAGGTGCCCGGAGCGTATAAAAATGGAGGAGTTATAAGGATAGCAGAAGAGGAGTCGAGGTACAGAAGTGGATGGTTCAGAAATGAATGAAAAATACGAGGGTGGTGAAGGTCGAGGAAAAGAGAAGGTTTGAGAATATGGGCAAGAAGAAAAAACGAAGGTGGAGATGGTGCATATCGAGGGCGAGTTTGGCAGCCTACCCGATGCCCACTCCGTTCTCTGAAACCGTCATTTCAACCGTGTCTTATGCGATTCCGCTCTCCTCGTTCACGATAAAATGGAGGGGGAAAATGTGGAGTCGTCATACCTTTGAATAATTTATACCCTGGATCACCTCGCCTGTCGCTCACCGTGAAAATATTCATGAATCCGGGGCGTTTTAAATGTAGGATATTGAATCTTGGACCTAAAAGTGGAGACGATAAATATTACATTAGAGCATTACAATTGGACAAGACGATAATATCTAGGAATTTAGGCTCGAATTATGTCATTGAAGAGGTTAAATTCCAGGGCGGAGGGAAAATGGGATGCACATTGGAATTTTCTGGGAAAATTTCAGGCGTGGCGTGTGAACCTTTTCTAAGGAGACATTGGGAGTGAGAAGAGTGTGGAACAAAGCATGCAATTAGATTACGATTAGGGAAAATGCGCGAATTGTGCCCTGAAGGAATGACAAGGAGGAGTACGGTGAGTGGTGGAAGGGTGGTTTGCGGGGGGAGGGGGAGTGGTGTGCGGAACAAAGGGATGAAAGGAAAGGATTAGGAAACGAAGGTGCGGAAACATTTCCTTTCGTTCGTTTCCCAGCCACCCTACCCGCTCTACATTTAATTGAAAAAATGAGCGTCTCATTGCGCGCTTCATCTGTACCGAAAGGGTAGCAAGGGTAGTATATCGATGGCAAAATAAACGAGACTGGAATTAGAAGTGGGTTTGCAGTTTTCCCAGGCAACTTGAGCCACGAATAACCTTGGTTGTGTAATAAAAGGGGTTGCCTTGTTGTGATGAGGATGAAGTATTACAAAATTGGGTGTTTCTGAGACATACTCGTAATATTGCTAATTTCTTTCTTTTGGCCATTGAGATAATTTGGAACATTCATGGACCAATCAGTAGAGAGATGGTGGTAATGATGGAGGCAATATAAACATAACATTCTTTTTGAGGATCTATCCGTTTTACAGTTGTTATACTGCGCTATTCACTATGTTTTATTAATTAAAAATACTCAAGTGAAGATAAAAATCAACTCTCCAAGTTTTTCATATGGTGCTAAAATATGCAGAACTCAAGTGAGTTGCATGAAGCCAGATATATTCTATTACATATTATTATTAGGGCTAACTTATCCCTCTCTAGTCTAGTACTTACTGAACTAACGACTAAACACTCCGTCTGTAGATTTGATTTTAAGGTGCCCTGGCGTATTTGTTTAATTGGCACCATTGAACTTTACAAAATATTGTTATGGATGATTTTCCATTGAGACCGTGAGTGATGCAGGATCGTATTTCCTCTAAAAGGTACTTAAGTTAATTAGCTATTCAGTACTCTAGGATTAAAATACCTCCATTGTAAGTGAACGGAGATTTTGGAGATGGGTTCAGCCTTGTGAATTAGATTATACTCTCCCGCATTTGTAGCAATAGGCTAAAAAAGCCGACTGCGCCTTAGATGGACCCAGAGCATGATTCGGGATTAAAAGATTTGAACGGAAACTAAACGAGTGTGATTGGAGCGGGTATTCTACCGTCCTGTGATGACACTGCCATGGGTAGTCATTATCGTTTGAATCTGGTATTTGACAAAATCCTGCCGTTTCATTTGAAAGCAGATCTCTTCTAAAGCGACGTCCAGTGTAGGTACTACTATTATTGTAGTCCTTTGAACAAACTATAATTTAATGGATCAATAAGAAGGATGCCTGGAGCAAATGGCTGTTTTATTTAGTATTGCTTTACCGTCCACATTTGAAACACACGTAAGGCTGTAAGACATATTTAAGAACGGACAAGATCTATTTGGTTACCTTGATGAATGAGAGATAAGTTATCCAAAGTAAAAATTACTGGTTTGAAACTCATTGAGTATGGGTGTAGAGTTACTTGGTGTATTAGATTTCGTTGCAATTGACAAGTGGGGTACTATTTTAAATTTATTGAAATTTTTAATAGCTATAGAGTGAGATTCGTTTTTACAAATTAATTGGAACAGTGTAAAAACCTCACTCATCTCATATTATCTAAAATTGTGTTTATTAAGATTTTTCAAGAACTTAATAGGCGCACTCAATAGTTTCTGTAAAAGGAATAATACAGTAAAGTCATCAACAATGAGTGCTTTATGTATTGAATAAATCTTTCTTAATTTATATCCTTGCGTATCATTCGTTGCATATTATACACATATCATTCTTATTATCCAGTATACCAGTGAATTTAAATATTTATCCTTCCGTAACTCAGAAAAAATGGCCGACCGGGTTTCTTTATTCTTTTTCGAAAAGTGAACCAATTAAAATAAAGCTATTCCGTCGCTAATGTCTTCCTTTACCTCGAAACACGAATTCCCGTGACATTACTTTCCCCTTTCTCTTCGTGAATCTTTATCGCATGCTCTTCTTCACGTCCTCTTCCACTCATCTACCGTACCTCATGTTCCATGTTACTTGAATGCGTGAAGGATGCTCTTCCATTTGCTGGTCGCCGTGTCGCACTATTCTCGTCCTACTGGCCTTGCCGAGCCATTTATTGTGTACCTTAAACAGTCGTCCTCTCCTTCTATTTTCCTATTCCCTCCTATTATCTTCAACTCCTAGTGTATTCAGTGAGACCACCTTCCTTCCATTCCGTTATTAATAGCCATTTTTCTCCATTTAATTTCACTGGAAGCAATTAAAAGCTTTCATACTCCATAAAAGTACGGCATATTCCTCTACCTTCATGTGTGAATCATTTCTTAAGGCCTGGCGTGATTTCGCTCATGTTTATGACGCTTATTCCTCGTTCCATCGTAGACTAGGATTACGCTGCTGTGCAGTGTGGTTATTTTATAGCTATGGTTTGTTAAAACATATTTCCTCATTATTTATAAAATTGGTGGCAATTTTCTAATGTGAAAACAAATACCGAAATATTTATGATTACATACAGGTATGATAATACTTGGTAGTACTTCATAATGTTTACAATATTTCCTTGGAATTATTTTATGCCTGCTTGGTGACTGTTCCATTTAATTTCAATTTGCATTACAAGATCGACAGCAGTGAATACATCTTTTTTTGTGTCCCCGTATTTTATAGATAAAAAGATTTTTACATGGTAGATATTAATTATACATATTCCTGATTAATTGATAGCAGAAATGAAAATTGCGGAGTTCAATTAAAAAAATTGATTTTATGCATTTCACACCAATAAAATACGATTGGTGGATTTCTGTAAATGTGAACTATGGGTTTATGGAATATTAATTTATTTAACACATGTGAGGGCAACCTCTTACAGTAACCAACAAACGGTGGATGAGTTGTGGCGCAGGTAGATAGAGAAAAAAAGAGAGATAGAGGATGGACAGATACGATCTTTTAGAGTAGCACGAAGGTTCTTTTTTACTTTAAAAATAAGCTTGCATTGCGATTTGCGGATGTGGCGCCGCAATTTTCTTCAAGTTTTTTCCCAGTCTGTTGCAACGGAAGAATATATAAATGCATCCAATGTTTTCGGCCCGAAATAAGCTTTTCAGAGTTTGCCTCTCGCAACTTCAATGTGTGTTTTTGTTCTGCGGGCGTAAACTTTGGGAAAAGGGTTTTATGTGCGAGGCACTACCACACTCTGCGTATCCTCGTGACGTAAGCTCTTCCCACGCCTGTCGTTCTCAATGTGTTACTTTTGTGTGTGGGTTTGTGCTTGCCACTTATATATTTCTTCCCTTTTGTCACATTTCCCTCGTCTACCTTCCGGGCTGCACTCTCCTCCTTGACCTTATTAAACACGGGAGACGGTTCCTTTCCCACCTCGGTAGGTTGTCTCTCCCGCCAGTGAATTCCCTGAAAGCTCTCGCTTCCCTTCGTAGCGCAAAAGATATTCTCCGTTTCAGGCAAGGACTCGTTCGCATATACTCTTTTCCCTAGTTTTTTGAAGTACCACGTGAGCATTGTTAAACCATAATGGCTTAGCAACAGTAATGCTAGATAAACCTTAGAGCCTAGTTGCCTCTTGTTTGCAAAGCGGTATTAGTGTTATTTTATATGTTCTCCAGGATGAGGATTTCGAGGTTTTTTACGTGACAGCTTCATTGCTCAAACTTTCGTCAAAATGTGAAGCAGTATTTTATTCTCCTTGTGCGCTTATAATTGCGAGAAAATCATACTTGGTGACACAAGTGACTTGTTTTAATAGACTGGAAACAGAAGCTCTGAAGCTGGGTTCGTGTAAGTTTAGCTGTTAATGATCTTATCATTCCGAGCCCCTCCAGGGTGGTTATCGCTTAAACTATGATATCCTGTGCGTTGTTCATTATCAACCGTCAAGAGACTACTGATAAAATAAGATCTTAGTTCATGTGTCCTTCTATATTGGAACAGTTTTTTCTCCTCCATGTTTTTCATGGAATGGTGGAATTCAATTGATTGGGTTATTGTGCAATTTTCCCCGTTTCAAAGTACAATATACTACGCATAGCTTTTTCAAAAATTCTACTTATTTTCGGGCAGGTCGGTATAACTTTAAGCTCAAGTACAATGGAAGAAACACCTCGAAGGTTTTTTTTAACTAAATCGGAGTGTTTTTTGCAGTGCTTGCATCAAAATGGGAAATTGATTTCTGTGAAACACTTTCTCTACGTTCTTGGGGGATTTCGTCTCCTCGGCAGTCTGCCGGAGGAGCCTGGCGATCTTAATATTCTCCGTTCGTCGTTGATTTCCGGGACCGTGGCTCTCCTGCGCCTTCTTTCGCTTCATCTTCCCGCCGTAGTGCACCAATCCCGTCTGCGTCGTCACCTCTCGCCCTCCTCCTCCTCACTGCCCATCGCGTCACCGTCGTCGGTCGGACTCTGCGGAGTGCGCACGTGAAAAAACTGCGCTCTTCCTTCCTCGAGTGTTGTCGAGGGTGTTCCGAGACTGACGGATCGGGTTCGAGATTTGAGAAGCTAAGAGGGAGAGGGATATGAGGCTGAGTCTGAGAGAGAGAGAGAGACTAGTGGTCGAGGGAGGAAATGAAGAGGGAAAGGTAGGAAGAGAGCGGGTGTGTCGGTGCGTGCCGGGAGCGAGCGGGGAGACGAGCGTACTCGGCGGTGGGGTGGGAGGATGAATCAGGAGTTGGGATGAGGGGAGAGGGTTTTGTGCTACGGGAAAGGCCTCGCGGAGTGAGGATAAGCGGTGTCGAAGAAGGAGCTCGTAGGTTGAATGAAGATATTGCTGCATTGAGGAGATTCCCTCGGAGAGATGGGATCAAGGAGAGGGAGGGGGCGGGATGATAAGGGGACGGATGGTGGGGAGCGTGAGGAGAATATGGGTGGTGCATGTACACGCACCCGTGCAGTGGGAATGGACAGATCCTAAGAAAGTGTACAGGAGCACGAGTGATGGGCTGAAATCCTCCGCCGAGTTCCACGGTAGATTCTGTTTCTTTTCGAAAAAGGATTGCTTTGCTTTCGGAAGGCTCGAGGCAGAGTGGTGAGCGCGAGAGAGAGAGAGGTATGGAGAGGATAAATGTATGGAGAGATAGAGAGAGAGAGGAAGAGGGGTGGATTGAGGCAAGGAAGGAGATGGAGTGGAAGCGGATCGCTGAGTGATAAGTTCGGAAGAGTGAGGTAACTAATGGATGTCGGAGGATAAATGGAATCGGATGTTTCCGTTGAAGTTTATTGAAGAGGTCCGCGTCTCCCAACCTTGCGTGTGACCGTACGTATTGATGCAATGCGCTTTCCTGCCTTTCCTCCCCTTCTCCCGCTTCCTCGCCCCGACTCCTCGTCCACCGTCATCCACGTGCCATCATTTTTTTCGTGTTTTATTTTCCATAACAGCTGACATTTTTAATTCTATTTATTTTTTCGTTGGAGAGGTTTTCCATAAATCAAAGTGAGACGACTTGGCAGGGTGGAAAGAATGAACGAGGAAGAAGGGAGCGAATGTATTCTTGTTCTTTTGATAGTATTTCAATTGTTATTTTTGTGGATTTATCGACGTTCGGTTTTTTATCATTATTCTTCGTGGCTCACCTCGGCGCGGGAATTTGTACTAATGGTAGAGCGATTCGCTGATGCATGGATTGATAGTCTCGCAAAATTCCAGGGATTTTTCGATGTGAACTCGGAACAGAATGCTTTATTATCAAATCAGTTACACGCGTCGTATTTGGTGTATTGCAGATTCCCCCCATGGCTGAGATCAGGTAAAAATATGCGGAAAACAGAAGTGTCAGATGAGTGAAAAAAAATTATTGGGTCTTTTCTTCTATCAGTAGATGCCAAGTGGCACTTGAAAAATAACAATGAACACATATACGTGCCCCCCGTAACCACTCACTGTCCCAAAACACACACCACCTACAGTACCACCGCGCACAGTTCTCTAACGCAGACATGGTGATACAGGTTAACGAAAACCAATGACACATTAAAAATGAGATTCATTTGGTAATTGTTGCTGCTTAGGCTTTGACCTTCTTGATTCTGAGAGAATAGTGAGAAAAAATATTGGGGTTATTGAGGCAGCGGGGGTTTGCGGTGGAGGTGAAGGCTATTTAGTGGGAAGTTTCGACCCCGGTTTCAAAATCCAAATATGCACTCAAATCTCTTAGGTTATCTTCAATCTTGTGTTTTACTTGGGAAGGACTACCAGTGTGAAAAACGGAAAAACAATTGGTAAAATTTAATGAAATGGGAGATGTGGGTAATGGAAGAAAGAATAGATAAAAAAATTTGATGAAAAATGTCGTTTCCTTTTACAGAGGAAAAGAAGAGTTGTGCGTATGTGCATCGTGATAGTATGAGCTGAGGTTGACAGCGAGCATTTAAAGTGGGTATGTTCTTGGAAAGGTACTTCAGGAGGCAGTTGGTCTGAAGGTTTGGGTAAGGGGAGCGAGGCACGTATGGAAGGATGTTTGACAACTGTGACGATTGGGAGCTGATAGGCGATCGAGGAGGAAATATGGAGGAAGAAACTATTTGGCGTGAATGAGGTGGCATATTTTTAAAATTATATTTTTTTGAGGTTGGACTATTAAGTGTCAGAGAGAGGTTAACTTATGGATAAGCCGTGGAATATACACATCAAGGAAAGTGATGGTAAAGTCAGAAACTAATTAAGTGAATCTAACAGATAGGGATAAATTATTGTAATGAAATGAGAATCAATCCAATCGTGAAACCGTCTGTTATTTCAAACATTTTAAGAGCAGGTATGATTGAGAAGAATTGCAAACTTAAGTTTATAGCTTTATTTAAAGGGAGCATTGAAGAGTAATGCAAAAAGAAACTTTTCTTTTGGGTGAAGGAGAGAAATCAGAGCTAGCGTCCAGGGAAATGCAAGAAAGAGGCGGTAGGTGCATTTGTCATAGGTTTTAGTGTATTTTTACTGCGGGGTACTCTCCCGGGTGCTTTGATGCCAGAAACCGTTTTAAGAGTTGACGACTCGTCGAAACATGCGTTAAAAATTTCTCGCATTATCTTTAGAAGAGAGAGTACTGTATAAAAGCGTTGATACTTACGTACTGTTGCAATTCTTTACTAGACGTTTCCTAGTCATTTAAAACAGATTTTCGAGTAGAGGTTTTAAATTTTCGACGACTTACCCTGAGGTGTTTGGTTCACTTTTTCTAACCAGTTTTTGTTTCTCTGTTCTGAAGTGCGATTCTTGTAGATTTCTAGGTGGATGAACTTTGATACCCTTGTCCTTATTCAGGAATTCAAGCTTCTTGCCAACCAGTAAAGTAAGAGTAAAGTAGAAGCTTCTTTTTCTGATTGGAATTCCATTTAATTATCTTAAAAAGAATTCTGTAATGACTTTGTGCAAAGCAATGTATGAGCAATTTTTTGAGATTGGCAATGGCATGCTACACATCATAATAGCTTTCCTCTTTCATCATTTACCGCTCTGCCGGAAGGCGTTTTTCTCTCCAGTTCAAGAGAGTGTTTGGAGCACGTGCGGCCACTCTTTCTCTTCGTCTTGGGTGGAAGGACCTGTGCGTCATGCCCTCGCTCTTCTACTCTATCTATTTAATCATCATGTGAATACCAACATTCTCACGGAACATTACTCTTTGCAGACATTTGTGCGTGCAAGCACTGTTACTAATTTTAACCGTCGTTCCTCTGTGTGTGTTTGTGTCTCTTTACTCCTTTTCCCAGTTGAAATACTTCACGCTTAGTTTTAAACATCTCTGTCTCTTTCTTGCCGTCTTTAAAAATCTGCGCTATATTTCGTCTCATGAAATCGTGCGTTATTTTTCCATACTGCTGTCTCCGGGTAAATTAGATTTACTACCTTCCAAATGATGCCAAATGCGTTTGAAAGTCATTATCAGCTTTTCAAGGCTTTAATGATTTTATGGATCACATGTCGTTCTGGACCGTTTTGATCACAATTTAGTAACAAGGGTGTAACACCTTCGCACGGAAAAAGTCCTCTAAAGACGGAGCAGAGAAAAAAATTGTGTTACGTTCTGGTATTTGGCAGGGCTCCCCTTCGCAACGGTCGCTGAAAACGAGCCAGGGTTAGTGCGTCACCCTGGTGGAAATCGTGCTATGCTATGGCAGAGGGACAATCGTGTCATGACTGGTTTGAAGACTTATATCGTAGAGTCTCTGTCGAAAGGTGTTCTTCAGTTGCATCCGAGTTTATACTCCATTGTATTCTTTAGTCACATGGCATATATTGTAAAGCGAGGGGGTTTAAAAAGAAAAAAGGGACCCCCTGGGACTTTAAAAAGAATTTTTATTTTAGAAGTCGTCTTTTATGTTGTAAAAATATTCGAGTTGATAGAAAAGCAGCTAAACTGTTGTTTTTAAATAGAAAGAGATCGCGCCTTAATTAATATTAACGTATTTTAAAATTAAAACTCGTGGATGCAAGTGTGGACTATTATTCCATCATACTTTTCGACATATTTGTGATTAGTAAGGAAAAAAAATATTTTTCTGGTAATGAGTATTAAAGTATTTAGACCGATATTCAGTTGTCGGAACGGATATATAGCTTCGTAAGGGGAAATGAGGCCAACAGAAGCCTAGTGTAACGTGATCAGTAATTTTGGAGATAATGTTTTTACCAAGTTTTTCGATGGTCTTTTTGCTGATCTATATAACTTATTGACATTTTATGCTGATAAAAGTGATCATCCCAGAAGTCGCGCACTTAATTTTCAGAAATGGTTTTGGGTGTTTTAATTGTTTTGTCTAGCAAGTTTTCAATTTTCAGTTTCGTCAGACGAACGATTCATCCGTGTCTTACGTCCGTTTTTAAAAATCTCAGTGCATAAATATTCCACAGAAAAGATGTTTTATTTTACATTTTCTTAGCCTGCAAGGGTAAGTTCTGTAAAAAAATAGAAAAAGAAAAGTCAATTAATGGTACATCATTAAATTTAAGTCTAATATCTGTTCATTTTCAGAATATAAATATCTATAAAATGATATATAAATATTTTAAGTCGTCATTACAAAGCTGTTGTTATCATATTTTTACTTTCTGAATACAATTTAACCACTGGAAATATTTTTACATATTTTCTCCAGTTTTATACTTTTTGTTCTTGCTTTGCACAGTTATTCAAATTTATCCTTATCCTTTACCAAATTATTATAGGCATTTCGGAATTGATGACCACTGTTTTGTGTGATCTTAGAATTCAGACAAAACATTTACTGCGCAATATTTCTAGTAACATATATTAAAAATCCATTTTTTATTATTTGATACCTTCTTTATTGCTGATACCTGGTCGGAGACATGAACTATGTAGCGTAGTTGTCACTATGTTCGTTACAAATAAATTGAGGGATTTACGATTTTTTCGAATGTAAAAAATGGCTCTTGATGAAAATGGCTCTTTGTTTGCCCCATCTTCTAAGGGAAGAGAGGGATTTGAAGAAGGAATATTTAGGAATAGGATGGAATGGAATAAAAGAAGCCTTCGCTCTTCCTTTGGGTCGAGGGCTGAAGAGGCTTGACTCTGTCAAGAGACGGTTCCTATGAATGGAAAGTTGTGGGTGTTGCTGAGAGGGGATCCGGATTTTGGTTAGCTCGGAGATGCGAGCCGTAGAAGGTTAGGAATAGAGTGAGAAGAAGGAGATCGCACTCCATTGAGTTGTTAGAATCAATTGAAGTGGAATTCTTAGAAATATATAACTATTTGTTGACAACTGGTGGTATTTTTTCGATTTATTCTTCGGTTCGGTTCAGTTTATCGAGTTGTAAGCATTCATTTAGTTGTTTTGTTGTTGTATCATTATTTCTCATTTAATTTTTCTATTCATTCCAGTGATTTTTGAATGCGCTCTTATTCTTATTATTTAATTGATATATTTTTATCCAATAATAAGAATAATCCATGTTTGTTATATTGTAAAAGCATCTTAATTTTTTCTTCTTAATCGATGCATCTGTTATTCTAGAACTTACTGCTTAAATTAGTTTGTAATGACAAATTACATATTTTTTAAGATCCCGTTTTTCTCAGTGCAGGTTAAGATATCATAGATATTGAATTCTTGGAGTTGTTACTGTCATTCAATAGATTTTTTAGCTTTATATTCTACCTTTCGCTAAGTTTTTCTGCACTGTGGTGACTTAAATTATTGATAATATCGATTATGATCAATATTTCTGGGCTAATTTATTTAGAAAATTACAGCGCTTCGGTTACCGATGTAAGCTCAAATTGGGTGGGATTAATTTTTGCCCGTGTAAAGCTGTTTGGTCAACTTGCAGTGGACCTGTTATACTTCATGTTAAGAGTGATTCGCGATTTGGCATTTTATTTTATCATGAATTTTTATAAAATAAATTCCTTCGAGTTCCGTCATTTTATTATTTTTTAATTGAGTTTGAAGTTCCTTTTGTGTATAAAATGTAATATTGTGTTCAGAATGTGAATATTGTTACGCGTTTTGGCACATATCTGGATTTATTAATGCATTTTTTACTAGTTCATGTGAGAAAAAAACATGAGGCATGTTTTATTAGCAAATTTTGGGTGAGAGAAAATTAAATTTCTTCTAACATATTTCAGACCAAAAACTGGTTCAGTAAAATATTTTCGATGTCTTAATAATGGGATATGCTATCGAGAAAAAATATTTTTGCGCCATCTTACTGAGTTTAAAATGGTATTTAAGAGAGACATAGAAGATGATTTCCCCTGTTTGTAGCTAAGCGAAATTTCTCTCTATATCAGCTGCTAGTGGAGACTTGCGAGGTAAAATATAATCCCACGTGAATGGGAAAATTTCTTTTTACTTGCCTTATCAATGTAAATCGAGTCCCAGTGACATACTTCTCACAGGGGGAAGGGTAACTCGCCGTTCAAATGATTATAGTGTGAGGATTGAATAATCCGTGGCTGCTCGAAAAAGATACGAGGAGAGGGAGGCACGTTGGGGGAGCTCGGTTGGGTATGAAGAAATCGCGAGGTAGGCGTGTCGAAAAGGTTTGTTCTCCTTCCTTTGCTCGCTCTTTCCTGGGTTTCTCTCTTCCATCCCCCAAACCTCCCCAATTTCTCCCGTCCCTTACGATCCCACTCTCCCTCGATTCCTTCTCTCCCGGGAGAGTGTACGCCCCCGCCAGAGAAAGGAGGAAAACTCTGCGAACAAACTCTCATCCTGCTGTCCCCATATCTCCCGAGGCCTCTTTTCCTCCCATGATTTATAATGCACGCGTGTGGGATGGCCAAAGGGGGCTCGCGCCCGTTCATATGGCCGCATTCATCCTCCCACCCGAGCAAACACGTACAGACATGCCGCCCTCTCGTTCTATCCCCCCTTCTATCCCCCATCCGTGCGAAGAAGTAGGGGTAAAGGGTGGGCGAGATGGATGAAGGGGGAGGTGGTGAGGTTAGATGGTTGAATGGAGGAAGGGATGAGCGGGAAATGGGTGACTGAGAATGAGAGAGAGTGACTAGAGCGTGAGAGTGAGGTGATGGATGAGCCAGAGAAAAAGAGGAGCGTAAAGACAGGTATATTCAAGAAATCAACTTTCTCCTCGGCTTACTTTCTTAAACCGGTAGGTTACGAATACATTGAAGGTACATTTTCAAACTAGCTATGGAACAATAGTTCCGTCTCCAGGGTCCGAAAATTGCTATTTATAAATGACATCATTTCATTTGTAAATTGTTTGGGCTAGAATAATGGTAGTGAAGGATTGAATTACTTTATAGTAGTGCCATGAGTACGTAAAATCTTTCTATTAAGAGATAGGTAGATTTTAAAGAATAGTTGTTATAGCATGAAACAAAAGACGTTTATCAAAACTTTGGATGGATTAATAACCTCATGTTACCCTTGGGTTCAGGAGAATTTCTTAGCTGTATGGCAATCGTGCTGGTATAATGTGCAGGTATGAATATCATTTTAATTGTCATTAGTTTTATAGTTGTGAATCGATATCGTGTTGCAAAATCTGGGAAAAGTAACTCGAAATATTAGAATAGAAGGAAATAAGTAAAATCTGTCAATAGAAATATTTACAATTGATTTAAAGAAACATTTTATAGAATGCGAAATAAATATGTAAAAAGAGTATAAATGTATGTTGCATCTAGGAAATAGATATTTGTTTGTAAGTCCCCACCTGTAAAAATATTTACAAAATATTTATCTTAAAACACATTCTAACGTTTGAAATTATTCTTCTGTTCTTTTGCTTTTCTATTTGATTGCCTAAGACGTGTTTGTGTCAAATATTCCACAGTAAATTGGAGTCAATTAAATATCCAGTTACGCTATGGCTCACAATGTGACTGATTTTCAAGAACCGTAGCAGGACCTGTTCTGGATGAGATAAAATGCTACTCTTGAGCGCGCCCTGAGTCTTTCGTATAAATAAACCGTTTAAAGGTCCATGTTGATACAATTGGCACCATGTGACGATTCTTCCGTGCTTTATATGTGGCCACAAATATTTATAATTGGAATGGCTGTTAAACTGGAAGTTAATGTGGGTTCTCAAGATCGCAGCCGTAATTTTTCCCAGAGATTGCGATTGCGTCGCTACTGGAGCCGTCTCTAGAAGAAGTGATGCCTGTGACCGCTTCGTAGACTATGTCGAGCCTCCTAAAAATTCCACTGTCTCGGGGTGAGTGGGAGTAACTAACTCGTTGGAGGGAGAGGTTGGAGAATATCCACGTACCTGAAGGGTGGCCATGGGAAGGGTGAATGGGAGCAAGGGAGGGGAGGAAGAGGGGAAAGGGGCGAAGGAGACAGACTGGTTGGGGGAGAGGCGGAGGATGTGTGGCGGCGAACATAAATATATCCACGCGTTATTTAAAGCCGTTCGGAGAGTGGCGTTTGAAGGGCGGGCGTAGAACCTCTCCTGTCTTCCCCCTCTTCTTCTCCCTCGCTTCCCATAATTCCCTCCTATGTCCGACGGAGGAGAAAGATGGTGAATTAGCGGCTCCCATAGTCCCACGTTTTGTGATTCTTCAAGTGATAACGAAGCTCCGGGTTTGAATTGATGGTGGTGCAGAGTGTAAATTTCAAAGAGTTCTTCCGTCTTTCACTAATTCGAGGAAAATCGAATACATAAGTCGTAATTTGGATAGCAGTCTTTTGAATATTTGTCATGTTGAATAGACGAACCACCCCATAAGGCTACAAGTAATAGTAGTGTTGATGCTTGAGGGAAAGAAATAAATATACTTAAGGTGTGCGTGGTTTAATTTGCGTATCCGCTCCAGTAAAAATTCCATTTTATCCATAGCCCCCTCACCACTTCCACGATGACGTCTCTGAGCCACCGCATATTTTGGCTAGAACACAATCGTGTCAGAAAGAGGGTTGTTGGTTTGAATTCCAGTAAAGCATAGTTAATATATGCCTACTGATATTTTTTAAGCTTGTCTAATGTTTTGAATGTTTTACAATAGGAAGGTGGTAGAAATTGGTGAAAATATGTTTTGTCGTTTTTGCGTAACCAGCTTACGATTTGTCATCAGGACTCGTGATTTTATGCCCCACGACTTTCGATGATAAATAACTGATCTTAATTTTTGGTAGTCTTTGGATGCTACAAAACGCTAAAAGCATTTAATGAAAGCATTTGCGGTTATTTAATTTGGTTAATTATTGATGAGTGAGGTGAAGTGAATCTCCAAATAATGTTATAGATAGGTACTTACGGTTTTAATGATGTATATGATGTACTGCCCTAATTAATTCACTACCCTTTTAAGGGGTACGATATTACATTTCATCACAAGATCTTCTCTTATTTCTATTATTATGCTGACAACTCCTGGCTGAAAATTTACAAGAAACTTCCACCTAATTAATGCACTTCGCTTTTAAGGGCCAAGATATTAATTTTCATCATATAATCTGTAATTTCATCTTAAGATCCTCTCTGATTTTCATGCTATTGCTGGCGACTTAATATCTGAAAATTTACCAGAAATTTCGGAAAAATTGTCATTAGTGAAATTCACCTAGTTTCCAATTCTGTTGAGTTTGATGGATTGGCAACAGGTTATCGTATACAATATTTTAATGTATATTTAGATTTTAAGGTAAAGGATTCAAATAAGTAACATTAGGCACACGTTTTAAGAATGTTTTTCGCTGGCAATAACATTGGCCTAATACATTCACAAGCATTGCACCAGGTTTGCATTTGTCACTCACTCTATGCTGACCGTTAGCTATATAATATTTACAGGTATAACTAACAAATAACCATGATATTAATATCTACTGATTGGTGTTGCTAAATTATTCCCTTTCCGTGGTTAGCTATTGAACTTCCTTCTTCTTAACGCGGTGAAATTACGGGAATATTTAAACTTCCACTCTCTACTTCTGGGAGTAGAATATTATGTCGCTTTACGACTAACGTCAGCTTTTAGTGATTAACCGTCCGTCAATAAATGTGGCATTGAAGGATGTACACGGAAATGGGTAACGGATGCTCTGTGTTTATGGGTGGCGGGAATAAATTCATAAAAATTCTGCTCCTTAATCGAGAGCAGTGGGTGTGGGAATTAAAAGAAAACGAAAGTCCCAGCCGTTTTTGTTTTAAATTGGTAAAAAGACCTATTTATTACCTCAGTAAACCTTGCATAATTCCCCCTCTTCAAGGCACCTTGAATCGGGAGCGATTCGGAGAAAGGAAGAGGCAGGGGGAGGGAATGGGATGGGTAAGGCGTTTGAGAAGAGGAGAGAGAGTAATTTGGGATATTTTGGCCATAAAATGAGAGTCGTAGTGCACGGAAGCGGAGGGGGGGACATGGAGAGTGCGGAGAAGAGAGAGTTTTTTTTCCTTCCTCTTTGGGGAGTAAGTCTGGAGGGAGGCTCGGAGGTGGGACGAAGCCACCCCCTTGTTTCTATGGCGCACACAAAAGGCGTTTCTGAACGAGGCATAAAGTGATATCAATGGCGTTTTTGAGAGGTCGAGGGAGAGTGGGGGCTAGTTGGGAGGGTGAGGAAAGGGCATGACACGAGGGGTGGGCTGAGAGGTTCGAGGGGATGGATTGGGAGAGTAAGGTGGGAGAGAGAATGGTGACTCCTGCCTACTAACAGACGACGGGAGTGGGAAAATTACTATATGGGTGGGAAAAATAAAATCGCTCTCTCACTTTCCACCCTCTCCCTACATACCCTCTTCCCGCCTCCCGCGGCACTCGGCCTTTTACTCCACTCCAACATATATTCCCCCATCGCAGACATGTATGCACGGACTTCATGCGCTACTAGTGATTAGTTAAATATATATTTAAGTCACCATCACGGATTATCAATCCGAGGGCTGCTCTCCAACCTACAACCTACTCTGTTTTCTGCCAATCTCTTCATCCCCTCATAGCGTATTGAATGGACACCTTTCCTTAGCTTCCCGTAGTTCAATCTTAGATTTCGACTTTAATTCTTCCCCTCTTAGTTTCCTTAAATAATGGTTTTAAGCAAGTTAATGTGCCTCAGTATGTGTCCAGCCAATTCAAAATATGACTGGGCTCTCACTATGCATGTGATCGCACACTACCCTCCTTCCGCTTCCTCCTTACCCACCTCTTTCGCGTACTGCAGACATAGCTGTAATTGAAAAGAAGAAAGAAAATCTGTATTATGATACTGGTGAGTATGGGGAAGGAGATGAAGTAGTACAAGCTCAAAATAAACTACTATAAAATGATATTTAATCGACATATAGGAGATAACCTCCAAATGAGACCACTGGAAAACTCTGGAACAAGAGTAAGAGTTTTGCTATTTAGGCAGTAAGATCACCAGTGATGGAAGAAGGAAGAGGGATATAGTAAGGGGAATAGGAATAGAGAAGAAGGCTTTCTATCACTAGAAACAATTAGCTGTGGTAAATAGTACTAACAAAAACCTAACGAAGTGATTTGTTAAAACTTATACGTGCGTGGAGTTAACTTTACTGCGGATGCGAAACGTGGATGAGAGGAGCGTTGGTGAAAATAAAATTGTAAAAAAAGTGTTTCCTCCGAAGAATGATGAAAATGAAGGATAGAGAAAGGTACGAGTGTAGAAGTTAGAAGAGTAGCTGATGAGAGAATCCTATGGAGGGTACTTACAGAAAGATGCGGAAAACTAATAGGACACATCCTTAGGCACGATAGTTTATTGAATCCTTTAATTGAAGGGGGCATAAGGGAAAAAAGAAGTGTATGCAATCGTCTTCAGTATAGCAAACCTGTGACTATACTGACTATATCTATAAATTAGTCGCATGTTACGTTTTGGTCGACTTTACCTATAATCTGCTTTGAGGATGCTGATAACGTGTTCAGTGGAGACCGTTGAACTCCGTCAAACAAATTCCTTCAGACAAAATTTTATTTAGCTCTCGACGACTTAGGAGTGAGTTCAATGTCTGCTGATGGATAGAGTGGGAGGTAGAGTGGCGAAGGAAGAGATGAGTTAAGTGAGAAGACTATGTGAGAGGGTTTTACGGGGATGTGGAAAGGAGAGGTCGGGGTGGGAGAATATCTGTGGTATCTGGTTCAAGTGGGAAAATAGTAGACGATCAAGCATATGGATTCGGTAGTGGAAGGGCGAGATGCCGCTTCTGGAGCCGGTGTGTATTGGTGTTAGAAATGTTAGGTGTGAGAATTTAGGGATTATAGGGAGAATGAGGGGAGGGGGGGGGGTCAGGATGATGGCAAAGGTGTACGAAAATGGGCAGAGTGAAAAGAGAAGAGTGAGAGGGAGAAGTAGTGGGAGGATGGCGGCAGCTTGGAGGGAAGGCGTGTATATTACGGTCGTCATGAAGGCGTTAGTTTTAAAAGCTCTAGAGAGAGGTAGTGAGAGAGTACGGGTGGGTGAGAATTGGTACGAGTTTACTCGGCGGGTTCAGGCAGTGGCGAATCGAAGCAGGGCCCAAATGTCGCCAAAAGCTCTATTGCCTGAGCCCTAGCTAGAGCTTCTGGTGTTTCTTTGCTAATGAGACTGCGTTGAAAGCTTATTCTCCCTCCTGCGGTCTTGGACCGTGAATTACGCTGAAATGACTTAACGTTTCATTTTTTTTGTCGTCCCCTTTTTCATAAAAATTTCAAACTTTCATGTTAGTTTCATCTCTACCCGGGCTATTTTTTCAGGAAAGGTACTCGAATACTTCTAAGCAGTTAAACAGTGAACCTCATAATAAGCATGTTCGTACATGGCTGATTTTAAATTTCTGGAGTTAGCTTCTCTGTTGCCGAAACTCTAGCTTGTTTCATTTCTTGTTTTTTTCAATATTATTTCTATTTGGTTAGGTTAATACTATATCTCTTCGTTACTATTCTCTTCGTTAACAAATGAAAGACGCAATTCTCTGTAATTCACACCCTTGCTTTTATTGTTAGCTCTATCATTTTTACGATTCGTTTTATCGTTGCCTATTACCCAACTAAATTAATGCATTGATCTACCCCTATCTAATTGATATAATACATTGGTAGAAAGACTCAAGTAAACCTAATTTATATAAACTGAACATCACATGTTAAAAACAATCTTGGAAAGTTTTTGTGTCAATTTTTCTTTCTTAAATGCTCCAAATTTGCATTGATCAACTACTGAAATTAAACTTCCAGAAGTGATTTTTCTTCTAAACTTCTCGAAGGACTTTATTTCACTGTTTGTTGAAGTAATCAATCGTTCTGTCCGTTAAAGAATTGTGAAAATGAGAACTTCGAAAAAACTATGCATTAATGCGCCGTATTTTGTTATTTAATATTCATGAATCAATGATCATTAATCAAAATTTATTATGAATGATCATTAATGAAAATGCAACTATTTAATCAACGTTAACTTCCCTTTAGTCGAAATAAAAGCCATCTCATTGTGTTGTTGATAGTTTATTGTTTCCCATACTGTTTTGGATTTATAAAAAATATTAAAAACATCTCAATAAGGTATTAACGTTCAATATTTTTTTCGGAGATGAAAAAGTGGCCATTTCACTGTGTGAGGACCTCAAGAGCAATTAATTACCTATTGCGTTAAATGAGACAGTGTGAAAACACTAAACGTACATCAAGGAGCATTGAGTGATGCTTTATTTCGTCTTTTTCTTTCAATTTCTCATTTCACTTGAATTTTCCTCCCTTGCGCTTTCAAGAGGAAACTGAAAAAATCAATGAAACAAAACTAGAACGTAACTTTAAGATGGGCACAGTTTTTATGACTCTTGGTACCTTTAACGGCTTACCCGGAGATATCCGCGGTGTCATCTATCACCTTACCTAATTTAACGTGAAAAGTAGAGGATAGAGACCAAATGAAAGGAGGTCGAACTGGAGAAAAAATAAGGCTAAGGGTGCAGGAGTGGAGATTGACTGCCACTGCCCCTCCTTGATTGCCGGTTAAGGGTTGGCCGTCGAGTGACGGCTGCAGATGATGGGCGTAAACGACGTGTGGGAGGGGGTAAGGAGAGGATTAGATGCAGGGGTATGGAATGAAGGAAAGGGTGTCGCGGAGGAGGGTTAGTCAAGGGGGATATTATGATGGATTTTGGATCTTGAGAGGAGTGGTGTGCAGATGAAAGAGCGGGAGATGATTGACAAGTTGTTAAAGGAGCCAACGAGCCCCAGGAGGCAAAGAAGCAGCTGATGGGCGTGGGGTCGAGGGATAATAATATTTGAAGGATTGTCGTTGGAGAACCAGGAAAGGAATGAAGGTGATTGGGAATCAGAAGGCTAAGGGTCCAGGGAAAGTAGTGAGTGGATGTGGTCGGAGAATAGAGAACACGGTGTCAAGGTAGCTGATATCAATGCCGCCAGTGATGTGAGGATTTTTATTTTTGTTTACGGCAGGGTTTCTCCGCTATTGAACCCTTAAGTTGCACGAAAATGGTCCATTAATTCGTATGTCATTCTTAGTTAAAGAATGAGGAAATTATGCAACACAAATGTTAGCAATATACATATTATTATTCTTCATGTGTGTGCTACTGTAGGTTTTCTTTGAATTCATATGCACCACGAAAATCAACTGTAGGTGTTACATTTCCTCTTTGATATTGCGGATACGATTATTCCTCCTCCGATCTCGGTGGCGGCGGGGTAACATCCTCGCCTGCCAATCCTAGTGTCGGGGGTAATAATCCCGCCTAGGTGAATTTTCATCCACCACCTAGGGTATGCATGTGTGTGTTTGTCCTTGTTGTTGTTAATAATCCGATGTAAAGGCCAACA
>LYUA01000031.1:662815-674473 GCA_002093875.1 Calopteryx splendens | reverse complement strand
CCCCCCCCCCCCCCCCCCCGCATTCCAGCTCTTTACCCTTTGCGCTCTTTTTTCCCCACTGCACCTCCCCACGCCACTCGATCCACTTCCCCGCCTCCCCTGTCTCTTCCACTCTTCCCTGCTCTCCGCAACTCTCAGAGGCCACCCGGCTCTCGCCCGTGCCCCCTCGATCTCCCCACTCCCTTTTCGCGTCCCCCTCGACTTCTGCCCGGGCGCCCTCCTCTCTAGACCCACATGACTCGATCCCTTCTTTGAAAGCTCGCGATCAAAGTAACGACCGTGTTATTGGAAGACTGGAGTGAGGTAGCTTTGGTGTTTTTCTCGCTCTGTGAACTTGCCTCTCCCCACCCCTTATCACCATTCTTCTTCTTGCTCCTTCCGCCCCCCCCTCCCAGAAGCTTCAATTCCCCCCTCCCTTCTCTGTACAGCATCATGTGTTCGTCCCGTGTCTTTCCTCATTTTGTCCTTTTTCTGTCTTTCATAGGCTCTCCTTTCATCTACCTCGGCATTCTCTTCGGTTTCTTTTAAAACAAGAGCTGGCGCTATTTTCCGCATTCTTCATGTTCGCCTAAGCCACTGTCACTCGTCATCCACTTCACTCTTGTACTTTTTTCTTTTCCTCGCGTCTTCGATTGCTGAAGTATTTGCCTGATATGCTTTGAGCATGAGCTATGAGCTTGATATGCTTTTATTTAGTTATCAGAATGAATACTAGCTGGTTGATTTATTAGTCACGTTAAGGAATAAGTGTGTTAGTGAGATGAGAGTATAATTTTTTTACGTAAATACATGGAACGTCATGTGTGCCGCCATTTAATATTAAAGTGTCATTATTTCGCCTTTATAAATAATTGAGAGTTCATTGAAATTTTCAAGCTCTTAAGGATGTCTTAGCTTCTTATATTATACCGTCGAAAGACTGAAAATTGTGTTCGTACTACTTTGATGGAAATTTTGTGGAATACATATCCATGCATAAGGATCCACGATAATTTATCATCTCCCGCGTTAACTATTCCTGAGTATCCTCCCTGCATTTTTCCTTGTCTCGTGGAAGTGGCATTTTTTCCTTGTCCATATATACGGGACATCATAGCCTAACGAAAATGGGCGAAAGGTTGTCAGTATAAAGGACGGAGTAAATAGTGTTTACGAGTACCAAAACCTTCCATTATCCCCCCCCCCACTCCACCTCCCTCTCGCATATCCCCTTGCGTCCATTGTTCTTAACTCTAACCTCCCCACATGCTCTTGACATCCCCTAACCCCTTCCCCTGTCCTGTCCCCTACAACGTTTTCCTTCCCCTTTATTTCTTTTCCCTGGTCCTTTCTTCCATTCTCCCTCACCCTTGCTTGCTTCATCTCCTTATTCCCTACTCCTCCTAGGTATCTCAGGAATATTTGGGTGGTTTACCTTCTTCTGCACCCTGCCTCCTCGTTTCTTAAATCACTGAACTGTCCTCTGTTTTTTTCAGCTCCCCACTCATGTTCCTCCTCTTTCCTCTCCTCCTTTCTTATTGAACCATCCTTCTGGCCCCCTCTCAGAGTTTTCATTCTCCAACCCCATTTCAAATCCTCCCCTATCCCCCCCTCGTCATTCCCAGTCCCCAAAGTCTCTTCCCTACCACGCCCCATCCAGCTTAATCCACCCCCTCCACTCTCGGCTCTGCAAACCTTTCAGAGGACTCCGAGCGCTTTCCATCAATCGATTCTCCTTTTCTTTTAATGACTTTCCAGTATTCGTTGTTTATTTCGATTGGTAAATCTTTAGAGGGCCGAGCTCCCAAAACCAAAAATGCTCGTTTTTATGCCCCAACGCAGTGTGAGGATATAAAATACCTTTATAACTTTTCAGATCAATCTTACGAAGGGGGCCTCTTTCAAGAAAAGAAGACCCCCCACAATATTCCTTTGTGAGGTAGAGCGTTTTTATTTCGGACCCCATATGCCCTGAAAATTCTAGAATTTAGTAAAAGAGATATCAGTTTCTGTGGTCCCAGTGTGTATTGAGAAATAAAACTTTTTATGCTTGAATTGAAATAAAATCTCGGTACCTGACTAATTTCAGGAATCATTTAAGTCTTGGAAATCAAAATTTTGAAATTGGAAATGTAACCGGAAAATAACTAATTTTAAAAAGATGGTGAGCAGTAGAAATCCAAAACTTACGCGAAGAACCAATAGAGTGGTGCCTTGGACTTGGTATTTAATGCCTCAGTTTTAACCCATATTGAATAAATGTTGTCTTTATTTCCTTTCTGCGAGTATTCTTCATATTTTAGATTTTACTTTGTTTCCACATTGAAAATAGAACCAGTGTACATTAAGCATTGACGATCGTCGAAATTACATCGTATGAATTAAGAACTCAAAATTGGCTTCCCCATTATTTGGCGACTACTTTCTTCTTATTTAAAGGCGAGGACGTATAACGGAAAGCAACCAAGTCGACCAAGGAACCCTTAAACAGGCATCATTGCGCTAGTCGCCGCTTCCACATTCAGTCCGTCACGTGCCCTTTAGTGATACTCATTTTATTGCGCGTGTCGACGTTTCCGAACCCCCCTCCCCAATTCGCTCACTTAAACGTGTACAACATACAAGCTCTACTCCCTTCCGAGTCGTCCACTCCAGTGTATCTTCCCCTCCTCCCTTTCCAGCCCTCTGCATACAATTCCGGTTTTCTCCTTTCCTCGTGCTTTCCCCATTTCTCAGCCGCTCAATACTCAACAGCCTTGCCTTACGTCTTCGCAACCAATTTATTTCCTTCTCCTACTCCATTCTCCTTTCATCGCACTCAGCCGTACCCTTCCGGGAATTAATGCCAACCTTCCTTCCTCCTCTCCGTTTCCTACCCCTCACCCTCCCCCCACGCCTTCCGTTGGACTCCCACGGTCCTTCTCCCCTCCCTTTTCATCCACCCACATCGACCCCCCTCCTATCCCACTGAAACCCATTCAACGTCTTATATACCTCACGTTCCCGGCTCCTCGTCAAGTCCTCTCTCTATCTCTTATTCCAATACTCAACCCCCCCCTCTCTCTCTCTCTTTCTCTTTAACCCACTCCTCTTCCACCTGTCCTCCGCCCAGATACCCCATTCCTCTTCAGTTCTTGCTCTCTTAAGCATCTTCCTACCTCTTTCCACAAGCCTATTTTATAGTCTTCCAAGGCTTTTCGTCTCCTGCTTTTCCTCCTCCCACTCCCGACCATCACTCTCCCGCACGTATTTGTCGTACTCATATTCTATCTCTTCTTAATCAGGTCTCTTTTCTTGCGGTATCCCCTCTTTTTCATCCGACTCCCCTCTATCCCTGATGTTACTTTCGCCATTTCGTGTCACTGCGTATCCATTGTTTCTCACCAACCGACATAGTTTCTGTGCTTCTCCTTCACCCCTAACCCATGCCTACACCATCTGTCCTTCTACGGTTTCCTCCTTGGCTCCACAACAATAATACCTACATATTTTCTTAGTAATACAAATATTTGTAAATGTTCCGATAAGTGGAGCCCCACGGCGACAAATTCTCCGTGTTTCTACGAGATACACCGTGCGAAAGCTCAGGTTCATCGGTCACCGTCCTTGGCGATTACGTGGTAGCATTTCTGGGGTGATCGTTGTCTTTTTATGTTTTTCCCCAACTATCAATTCTTCATGATGTTATTGCTCCAAGATTCCACCCGTCTTCTCCTTTGCCCAATTATCCATTCCTTGGCCAGCGGTGGAATGACGCAGTATCTTGTCCTGGTTATACTGTCGGA
The DNA here is from genome assembly GCA_002093875.1 of Calopteryx splendens. NCBI lineage: Eukaryota > Metazoa > Arthropoda > Insecta > Odonata > Calopterygidae > Calopteryx > Calopteryx splendens. Next base: position 670,709 of record LYUA01000031.1, on the reverse strand, counting down.
TGCTTTGGGATCCGATTCATCCCGCCTCAGTCTTTTGTTACAACCAAGCTGTACGTTCCGTAATATTCCGTGCGTTGCGCGTAAGTTTTTCCTTCGTGAAAACTCTTCTTTCGTAGAATTCCCTCATTGTTTTTGGGGCAAATTACTCGATTACCCAGGCTGCGGATTTCTGCAGCATACCATCTCTCTTCAGCGACTTATTATTTTTTTCCTACCCCGGGGCTTTTCTCTCGCACAAAGGACATTTTTCCTTGTACCACTAATGATGCTGTATCGCATCTATTGCTTTATTAATCTCGGATTGTCTCTTCGTATTTTATCGTTGTTTTTATTTTTATTTGGTCTCTGTATCCTTGCTGTTCCCTCCTCGTTTCATTTCTACCTCCTTTTTATTCCAACCTCGTTCTTCCTTCTTCATATACCTTATTGTGGCTTAAGGAACAACCCTCCTAGGAACATAAAAAAAAACTTTTCTTTCTATCCAATTCCTTCCTTTTCTTCCCTTCAGACTTTATATTCTTCACTGTAACCTCCGTTAAAACCCACTTTCTTCCTCCTTTCCCTTTCCCGTATATGTTCTGCGCTGTTTTTTACGGTTTTATTCCATTTGGTTTTCATCTTATTGCCATCGTGCTTAGCTCCGTCAAATTTTGTGTTCTACCTTGCTCTTGCAACAACGTGGTTTCCCTAAAGTTTTGTGCAGTAAATGGCCTTAAAGAATAGGTTATTTATTAGAAATGGAATTAAATTAAAGAATACTCCTTTATTTATCACTGATGGTATTATAGGCAATATAAGTAGTGTTTTTTCATGGATATAGTGTTGTTAACTTAAAATTACGAAAATAAATTCACAACCTGGAATACATATTCTACTTAAGTATTATTTTATTCCTCTGAAAATTGATAATTTACCCAGTTTGCAGTCACTTATACTCGCTCTATATTTGCTATTTCATAACTTTATAATATATACCTTTAATAAAGGTATCTGTTGCTAGGGTAATTGTTATTTTTACTTTTCTCTCTCAATTAACTAATAAGTATTGCTCATAAATGTAGTTTACTCGATGAATACCACTCGTGGTAAAATATGGATCAATTTGAATAGTACTACGCTTCGTTGTTGCACACGTAAATCTTACTCTATACGTAAATAATAAATGACTCAACTCATGATCTTACTCAACAAAATTTGATAATTATTAACTATGTGACACATTTCAATGCACATGCATCGCTATCCAAATGTTTTATAAGCCAATACGATTTAAAATATGAAATTATGTACTTAACCTAGTTTGAGCTCTGGCCTACCTATATTCCCTACTTTAGCTCTCTGCTTAAAGATATTCCTGTGCCTCCTCTCCCCCTCACCCGCTCGCCTTGCTCCTCTACCATCTCGCACGTCCCATTCCACGAAATCCCCCGTACTCGCCGCCCTCGCTCACCCTTCCTCCCTCCGCTCCTCTTCCTCTCAACAAACTGCTCAAGCATCCGTTTCGAATCATCCTCCCTCCCCCCTCTCCCTCGCTCACTCCACTTCCAACCTCTATCCACCTTCCTTCCGATACTTTCCTTTTATATTCCCTCCTCCCGTTCGTCCTCACCCCGCCCACGAATTTCCAATGCAGAAAGCGGTCCCTTCCCCTCCCCCCGCACCATCCTCTTTCGGCACGCTTCCGTCCCCCTTCAATTCCCCCCCTCCCCGCCCACTCCGCCACATGCTCCTGATAACCATTGTGGCACGAGAGAGAGCCCCTCCCCACCCCGCCTCCACTTCCCTCCCGATTTTCTTCCACTTCCTCCCGTGACTACCTACTCCTCCCCCTCCCGCGTCTCTCCCCACCATCAGACGCCGGCTATGACTTTGCCTTCCATTTGTATCTAATACCCTTTACTCGTCCACGCTACCTCCCTCCAGGCCCTTTCCAGAGAGAGGGGTCTCCGCCCCTTCGCGACGGTATACTCTTTTTTACTCCCGTGCCTCCTTTCATACGTGTTTCTCCCCTCTTGGGATCGGAGACGTGTGCTGAGTGGATTTCCTACCCAAAAGGGGATGTATATTACCCTTTGCTTTATGAGCGCGTGTGCTCCTGAGTGTTCTGCGAGAACAGCTTGCAAAGTCGGCATTAATTATAGCCCTCACGGTGCGCCGTAGTCAATTTATGAACCGTTAGCTATAACTGAATTTCATGGCTTTGGGCGCTTTTGAATTATTATCTCTATATGGTTGACTCTGGAACATCTTATGCTTTACTTCAAAATGGGGTACTTATTAGGTAATATTTGATCGCCTGTTACGTAGCATAACTTTTATGGGCATCTCTTAGAATCATTTGGATACGTTCGTCTTATTTTAACCAATAAAATATAGCCAATTAGGATAGGTAGTCCTAAGGAGAAATTTTTTTCTTCTAACCTGGAACGTTATTTTTTAATGTCTGTCCTTTTTCGTAATCTTCTCCCGCATTAGAGAGGGCGAAGGTTATTCGCTAGCATCAAACGCCGTTGTCATATGAAGGCGTGCGTACCATAAACCTACTGGAAGCCATTCTCATTTATAGTTCTGTCCTTTTTTTATGTTCTTCTACCTGCGCGGGCACTTAAACTTTCTTACCGAACATTATTCTTTTTTCTCTCTAAGCGCCAAATTTTCCGAATCATGAGTGTACTACTTCATACCTCATTCCCTCCAAATGACGAGGCGCAGACTATAATTTAAGGCTGGGGTAATTCACGCATGTAGGAAAGAAGTGTAAAAAGATTTTTGTGACGGGCTGATTCAGGTTTTGTTTCCATTTCTCGTGTGATTTCCATTGCTGTAGCTTCTTCGTTGGGTTTGTTCGTCTCCTGTTCAACTCAACCTATTCTCTCTGAAGTTCCCTCACAGATATGTGATTTATAATAATTATTTTCCAATTTTCCGCCCTTTACACCCTTGAATTATATACGCAATGAAGAATCTCTTATTTATATTGCCATATCATTTTAGCCTTTTCAGAGGCACTCCAAAATTTGAGCCGCCCCTGCAGAATGTGGCCTTCGATTGAAATATTTAAATTTGATCGGGCGGGGAAGCTTAATCTAAGCTCAAATATGTAAACCAATACAACTCAGACGTCAAACACCCCCCTCTCTTATTCCGGTCGCACTTTACACCCGACCTTGGTCGTACCACCCTTTTCGGTCGTCTCTTTGCCAGCACGTCTGACTGGCTCGCTCCGTTTTCCACTGCCTGCACGGACGTAGCAGTGCTCGCTCGCTTGTTCCTCTGTTGTCTTTTTCTCCGGTGCCGTAGTATTCTCCATGGGAATCACGAGGAGTGCACTTACCCATATCTTCCCCTAAATTTTCAGCTCTGAGTCACTTCGGTCCTCCGAGTCATTTCTGATTTTACCGGCTCACGTGTGCGTCTCCTATTCCCTCTCTCCATCTTCCATTCTTACCGTTTACCACATTCACCTCCCCCCTCACCATTTCCACACTCGCCCCCTTATCCACTGCCGTCCCTTTTCGCGGAAGGCCTGTGACCCCACGCGAAAACTCATTCCCGGCTATAGTTATCCCGGAAGGTGGGCGTGTATTTTTGTCCCATGGAGCACGTGCGCGTAATGAGTGGCTATCGACGTGGCTGAAACCGAAAGGATAATTTATAGAAGCCGTAACTGCCGGTTGAGTTTGCCGCTGTACTCGATAAGTCCAGGAACACGTGATCGTGTTAGTTTTACGCCAGACTACATCGGTTTCTAAATTAATGGATCGGAGGAAAAGCATTTCTATCTTTTTGCATTATCTTACCGATTTTACTATTTGATGACTCCTCTGTCTGCCCATCGTCAAATGTCATGATTAATGACTCGGAATTCGTCCTCCAACTACCTTAGTGTCCTGAATAATTTATTGTTAAAATAACATTCCACTCTTTCATTTCCTGGGAGTGACAACAATAGATAACCTATATATTTATACTTAAATGAGTATCACGATTCATGATTTATATCATATCTCAGGGGGTAAGCAGTGAGAAACATTGTATTGGTATTAGCGGTAATATTTTATTAGTATATTATTGTTATATTTTAAAAGATACGATTAATTAGTTTTTTTATGTAGTTATATCTTATTTTTCTCTTATGGGAAATTTAAACACCTTGATAACCAAGCAAAACTAACCTAAATAGTCTTAAATGTACATTTCAATGATCACCCGAAGTTCGAAGATCATCTGAAGTTTAGTCGTGCTGTTATTTGTCAATTGAGTTTAATCGCGTGCCGTAAAAGAATTTAATGAAACAAAAATGTATGGTAATTGGATCTTGTCAGGAAAGAGTGAAAGAATTATTATTATTAAATAAAGAACTATTATTAAATAAGCTGCATTAGTGAATGGACATGTTCTATTTCACTATTTTAATGCCATACTAAGTATTCCATTTTCTGGCTCGGAATGTGACTGACCTGAAATCATCGCCTAAGCTCGAGTCCCCTCTTTCCATGTTTATGCATTGGGGAGAGCGACAAGTATTTCCATGACATTTTCCGGTTTCATTCTCTTGCTAAAGCTTTTTGGAGGCATTTTTGTCAAGATTTCTGGTGGAAATATTTTCTTTAAAAAGGTTCCTTCGTTCGGAAAAAATAAATGAATGAGAGAGCGACTCCCACGAGAGGTCGAAGTAGCTGAAAGGAGGAAGACGGTGGCGGCTGGGGGAGAGGGGGTTGGAAGAGGAGGAAATCGAGACGGAAAGGACAGCCCGCCCCGGGCTGAGACGACCTATTCTCCGCGAGAGACCTTTGTAAACATGGCCCACAGCGATACATACAACCTCCATTCGCCTCGCGTCGCGGCGGGAGTGGAAGAAGAATTCTCTCCGAAGCCCGTCACCGCCTTCTCTGGGCACACACCGCTCGTGTGTGTGTATCAGACAGTGTCGCACCTCCCCGCTGAATTTATATGCCTATGTACACGTCCCCGCATTGCAATGTCCTTTTCTTCCAAACCCCACCCCTCTCGTGTTCTTCCCGACACTTTCCAATTCCTTTTCTCGCCTAACCCCTATAGCTCTTCTTCTCTGGTTTCCCATATGCATTTCGCACACGAGCTCGCGTAATCGCGCCGAAAAACTGCACAACTGCGACATCGCAAGGCCCTCCCAAAGTGCCCTGTCCTAATCCAGAACTTCTCTCCCTCTCTCGGACTCCTAACCCATTTGCAAAACACATCTCACGCCTCCTTGGAGCGTGCTTAATCATTCCACTGTCTTTGACTCCTTCCTGCGGGATAGGAATCTTGGTAATATAGGAGACATGCCACATATTTCACAGCATAGGAGTTGTCTTGCAAATTTCACACCCCACCATCAGTCGAAAATCATGACGAAGCTAAAAAAAGGAAGCTGATTTTTGTAAAATCAATTCCCTTGTGGTAGGTTGGATTCCCTCGATCCTTCCGTTCAGAGGCTGTCTAGTATTGTACGTTTGAATGTGACCGGTGAACAAATATAGTTTGAGGTAGAAGAGCGAAGAGGAAGTTCCTTTCGTACGCTAACATCATTAATTTACTCACGAAACTCTGCTTTAATCTAAGACCTTCTCTGTTTCCTAGTATTACTTTTTCACAGTTCCTTGAGTGGTTGACTTCCGGAAAAAGAGTATGTATTGGTCTGCGCTCCTTCTCTGCCATTTCCTCTCTCTCTCTGGCTCATGTTTCTCTTCCTGCTTTTTCTCTCACGCTCACGCCGACAGCCCGAAAGCTCATGGTTATTGGGGCCCCAGGAGAAATACCATTCCATTCCGAAAAAGGATTTTTTTCGCATTTGTCGTTTATTTATTTATTTTCGTTCCGTGGCCTTTTACGTCTGCTTCTTTTTCTTCTGGTTCTGTTTACCTTTTAGCTTTCAAGCTATCTCAGCCTTAGCTTTCTTATTTTTCGTTTTCTTACTCCCTTAATAATTCGTTTTTTTTCGACATGCCCCACCGAAAGTTACCGTCGATCTTCGATCGTGCAACACTACTATGCGAATGACAACCGAAATCCTTTTGCTTGTTTAATCGGAGTCATTAAATACGTATAAGAGGGTTCTTATTGCGTTAGGTTAAATTGAAATTTTATCATTTTCACAGAATCCTCTTGAATAAAATATTTGTTATTTGTGGCTGCACAAGAAATTTTTCTGCTTTTTCTCATCGTGTAATGGATTAAAGCAGATTTCACATCATTGTAATCACGTAATGACATCGGAAAACTTAAGTGAATATTGCCTCAACATTTAAGGCACTACGTTGTGACTGCAATGCACCGTGTCTTGTTAGTCTTCTCATCTATTGTGCCTACCACACCCTCCTATCTTGTTCATTCTACTTTGACCAATTGCAGCGCAAAATATATCCCCATTGGTTTATTAATTAATCGCTGAAATTCATATTGCCATTGATTGAAGGCATAAGACATCTTTTACGATAAGGGAAAACCAGTATAGGTAATGACTGAATTGGAACACTGAATTGCTTTCCCTTTTAACTATTGCGTCCATCAGATTCGTCTTGCACCTTGCTATTAGCCATGTAATTAGTTTAGAGTGGTCTCAAGAATCACTAGGCTTATCATGTTGTCAGCCCATTTTTCAGCTAGGTTAAATATGAAGTAGCATAGTGAAAATATTTAGATTAAACGCAGCATTTTTAAGGAATTCCTGCATCTTTGTTATAAGTGTATATTCTCGTGAAAAGCGATATTTTTTTCGAAAGACGATGTTCTTTGAGAGTCATCCGTTTATAGATTCCAAAAATTCTTACTAAATTATTGCTGATTTCAAGAGGGTTTTAATGGCGTAAATGAATTGGCTAGGATCGGTTGTTTCCAGAGACTTCTCGAATACGATAGCCTTCGTGCCAATGAGTGGATCGACCGTTTTTTTACCCGTTTTTGCGTACGAAAAATTATCGATGATAACAAGACACCAGTTTACCATTGCCTTGTATCATTCCCACCTTTGGTTTCAGTTGGTTAATTGGACAATAAATTTTCTCCGATTAAGAGAAACTTGCGTATTATTCGCTTAACCTTTGTGGAATGGGATAGTAAAACTGAACTCGTGGTTACGTTCAAATACCGACAACTGGACATGAGGGTTTGCTAACATTTTCAAGGGAAAATATCAAGCTATTTATAGTGTGGATTTGAAACTAATTTTTAAATTATTCGTAATGATATTTGTTGGAGTCCATTTATTTGTGGACGCAGTTAAATTACTTCACCGTATCACTCGATACTTAAATAGTTTTTAAGACAGTTAAAAGATCATTTCAGGTGACTAAATGCTGTTGATTAAAGTTGTACGCTTTTTATGTATGTGTAATGTACGGGAGATTTCTGTGTTATTGTAACTTTCCGTTCGCTCCTGGTTTCCAGAATTCTGTGATAATTAAAAAATGCTTATAGGCAAAAATTATCAACCAGACGTGGGGCTCATGGGGTAATTTTCGTAGTTTTAGTACCTTGTACCTACTAGTAATTAAATTCCGAATGTTTTGCGTCCCTCTGGAGCTAACGGCATGTTGCGCGTCGAAATTTGTTTGCTAATTAATCTCATATTTCACTGCGGAATCTCAATTTAGGCTCTCTCTCTCGCTTGGTCGATTCGTGCATTTCATGGTGTGGCCCCTTGCTTTGGTTACACGAAGACCTTTTATCAAAACCAACCCTTGGCGCTTTCCGTGCCATTCTCGTTTTTGGGAATTGTTCCACCCTTCTTTTCCTGTTTTATATTAAGTTTCTTAAAGAATTTTACATATGTTCTGCTTTCACGCTATTTTTACCGCCTGAGGAAACCTTTCGCTGCAGAACAAGATAATATCCGATACACGATCCGTGCCCGCTTTCATGACATTGATGC
>LYUA01000031.1:623164-636669 GCA_002093875.1 Calopteryx splendens | reverse complement strand
GGGGGGTGGGTGTGTGACGGGGGAGAAGGAATAAAGGGGTCGCAATTGAAGAGGTCGGACGTCTCGTCGTCTTGGAATATCTCGAGCCGTCGTCGACGACGATGTCTTGACTTTTCTCGTCAAGGGCACAAAAGTTTCCTCTTCGTCCATTGTATATGAGACGAGAGGGTATTAGCATATATGTTTTTACATGGACTCGAAGGTTATGTGTATATAGTATAAGGAGAGAGTGGTTTTTTTCCTTTAATGTGAATGAGATATTCAGTGAAGTTAGTATGGATTCTAGGCTGTCTTACGGGCGCTACAGGAAATTCGTTGCTTATATAAGTAGGAGCGGATTTTAAATGTGTCATGGCTGGGGTGGCCTATAGTGAAATTGAAAATGTCACAATTTCAATCAGTGAATGTTAAGCAAGTAGTTTTTATCAGAGCTATATACATTAGTATCCCATGGGAGGTGAAAAGCAGTTATAATTAACAAATTTCATGATATTCCAGTGACTAGTATGCATATATGCTTATTCTCTTTTTATACAAATTAACGTTTCTCCGTCTCTCGAATTAGTACAAAGGTAATAGAATTTATAATACATGGTTATCCAAGGCTTTAAACATAACATTATGGGATATAGTTGGGCTATGTGACACATAAACCCACCCATCAGGAGAAAGGAATGGATAAGTATATGCATTTTTTTATTATTACAGAAGTATTTCGATAAAGTCCCTCAAGCCAGATTAAATAAAGGACTGTAAGCGTATGGAGTAAGTTAAAAAAATAAATGAATTAACGGATTTCCGGAAAACCGCAAATCAAATATAGTAAAAGAAGGCAAGAGTATCAAAACAAGTACAAATAATTCATTTCATCTTTCAGAGGAGAGTAATTAAGTTTTGACTATTACCTATATAAATCGCGAAATTCCCAAAAACTCATTCAGCTTCACCCAAACTGTGATTTTTCGGGTACCAGGTCATCCTGGGAAATCGCAGGGAGCACAGGGAAAGGAACTGGCCCCCTTACCCTGACTTTCACACGCAGTTGGGCTTAGTACTGGGTGAGCTCCACCCTCACCTACCAAGCCAACCTTCGGGTCAATTACTGTGATTGATGATGGTATAAATAAATTAATTATAAATTCAATGGTACTTACATTGTACTTTTCGCTGACATTAGGATAAATACCGATAAAATACAGTACAGATTGATTGAAATACTGTCCTATGATTTACACATTATTTACAACTGATGCCTATATTTAAATACTGAAAATGTAGGTGCTAAAAATACTTCGCAAAAACAGACTTACTCATACACATTAATAAAATGAAAATTGCTGATAATGTAAAATACTTTGGTGTCACCATCACGACGAAAATCTTTTTGGAAAAATCACATGGGTAGCAAGTAAATATGAGGAGCTAGCGTAGGTATGTTAAAGACAAAGTTAGAAATATATAACCCTTAAAAGTGAAGGAAGAATTCTCTGTATCTAGTTAGACTTCACATACATGCTGCGAGCACTTGGTGCCAACCCAAAATAAATTCTTTCAAAGGATGAAAAACAATACCGTTAAAAACAGCCACGTTTTTTTGGTGAAACTGCGACAAAAGAACTAAATGCTTCACAATTACTGCATCATCTGGGAATAGAATTCTCTGGTGACTGTTGGAAATAAACATTAGATTTTACTTTTCACAAAGGTATTAATCATTTGATTTAACTAAAAAATTCGAGGTAGTTATTCATGTCCCGCATCGTATTGGTAGGTCAGGCAATAATGACAATGCTCAAGAGAGAAATTGTCGGACATATTGATTTAAGGATTCATTTTTCCCTTGCACAGTCCACGGTTACCCAAAAATAGAAGGTAAAACCAATACTGTGATACATATATCCCGTTTACAGACTTTTTCATCTCCTTTTTCGTGATTGGTAAGGCCCTAATATCTCAAATGTTGACGTACCTATAAACCCTCAAGCTATCCTTCATGATTGGTGGCCTAACACACTTTGCCACACGTTCTAGTGGTGGCTTCCGGAGTATTTCGTAGATGTCGGTGAACATTTTCCTATCAAGCATTGTGGTAAAATTCGTCGCATATCGATATATGTATTACCCTAATATGTATAGTGTACCTCATGAACTTGATTTTCGTTTCCACAATATTGCATAGGGAAGGCAATTCATTCAAGATTTACTTTCGTTCAGTTTATCGGTCAATGATCTGGCTCTCAGTTTCCGGGAAGACGCATGGCATGCATCATCGAAGATTTATAAAAATTACAATATTCTAGTAAATATTAATCTCGTAAATATTTATATTTTATCAGCGCTTATAATTAGTCCATGCCATGAATTATGTCAATCAACGTGATATATTTCTTTTTTTTAATCTCTTATACCACCACTATTTAGTTATTTTTTGGAACATTAACGTATTTTTTTCTTGTAACATTTATGTTTACCATCTTCCGGCAAGAAATAACGAAAATATATTTGGTTGAGACGTAGTAATATCATGTCTGGTCTACTATGCACCCAGAGGGTGTTATTCTGTTTTTAATTCAATAAAAATATAGCATATTAGGAAGTATTATATTTAAAAAAAAATTCATTTTGGTTTGTGGTACTTTCTTTTCTCGGAAAATTAGTTCCATTGGTGTGCCAAGGGAAAAGCGGAAAGCTTTAGTCTAATTAATAACTGTTGTAGTTGTATTAATAAAAATGATTTTTTAAATGCTAGGAATATGCGGTTTGAGTTTAATGTGGATAATGAAAACTAGTATTGTTATTTGTAACTTTTTCAGTAGGTAGGTGACACCAATTGCGGGAAAATTACTCCCAGCCGCTGCAATTATTGAGAAATTATGACCCAAAGCATAGAAAATATTCTAAGGTTGGTACTGTTGAGCATGTAGGTAAACGCTCATTCGTGTGCTTTGCGGCGAGGTCTGGGTCAGGTACTCAGGTCTGATTTAATTACCAGAAAATTATTAAGTGTTTCCACTTTACCTCAGTGGATGCAATAACCGTCAACGTAGAATATGCAGTTAAGGGTTTTCCTAAATTGAAGAGTACAGTGTAAACATTTTCATCTTTGATGCATTTCTACTCAAGCTTGAAGATACGTGAGTGACAGCAATAGCGGATGTAATGCAGCGGTAGTGTGTTAATGAATATTTTGAAGGGGCATTGTCATTCTTTCACACTATGTCGGAAGGAGGTTTTAGCGCATGATATAAATGGTGGTGAAATCATGTTTCGCTTTGGAAAATAGCCAACGATCTACCTGCGCAACGGGATAATCCGGATCCATAAGATTGGTCTTTTCTGTTTTGATTATTTTTATGGTTTAGACGAGTGAACAAAGTACCTCTCATGATGTAGGTGTCAAGAGTTTTTGGCGGCATCGGTGGGCGTCATTACTTTCGAGACGAGTGGGGTGTGTGTAATTCGGATGTTGGGGTGGTGCGGGTTTAGAAATTAATCCAGTCGAGTCGTATGGACGGCAGGGTAACGGGCAGCCGTCGAGGGTTTTGCCGTTGCCAGGGAAACGGGGTCAATGTGGCAGAACTTTTTAATACCTTTTCCTCTGGCTCGGTTCAAGCGTCATTATTCCCGCTTCCGCGCCCTACCGATGGAATTTCCCCAAACGCCGATTTTCGCCGCCCTTTCCCCCTCACCGCGCGATTACACAGTTCCCCCATTATTATTTTTTTTGCAGCTGTACCCTTTTTTTACCGTCGTTTTTATCCGTATTGCCGAAATTATTTTTCCACCCCTCCGAAATACACCCTCCCTCCCCTCACAACTGTGGACCATTTTTCTCCCCTTTTGCCAAAAAGCCCGTATCTCTGCAATCTCTCTTCCTTTCGCTGAATCGGCGATATGTAGTTCCCCGCCCCGTGGCTTGTTTGCATTCCTCATTAAGCGATCTAATCCCCGCATACCGGTTTTCACGCCCACACACAACATCTCTGCCCACTCCTCCTTCATCGACCACGTACAGCCTCTGCCGCCTCTTCTCCCATTCCCTGGGCTTCTTCTAACCCTATTCGTCTTCGCCTCGGCCTCTCCCCATCTCCATCGATCCTGCCGCTACTTGCACTTCCGATATTCCTTCTCCTTTCTCCCCGTTTCCCGGGCGACTTGCCTACCTACGTGTAACACCCACCTTTTCACCTCCGAGTACCTATCCTTATCGACGCTCCCTTTTGATTTTTAATTCAGCTCTCAGGCACACCGGGGCAATCATTACTCTCTTCATTTCCCGCGACTTCGTCTTTCGTGCGTTTTGCCGGTTTGTGACAAACGTCAGTCTGGTGGGGTGCGGGAGGTGAGTGGGAAGGAGAGGAGGTGGAGGAGGAAGAGAAGGCGTGTGGGATGTACGGGCGCATAAACAGGAGGTGGGGAATAATTTAGCCGACTCGAAGCCATCGCGAGCTTTGTTGAATTATGCTCTCTCTTCTCTCCCCTTCCTCCCGCCCTCCCACCACTTCCCACTCCACCCTCCTCAACACTCACCGCTTGGAGACCTCCCCCCCCCACTCGGTCTTTTTTTCCCCGTGCGTGGCTGTGTGGAAATATTTGTAGGTGAATACGCGCGTGCGTGGGTGAGCGACTGGGCTGGGAAATGCGTGTGGAGAGGGTAAATGTTCCTGCAGCAGTCACATGCGGGGAGGGTCGGGGAACACCCGAGTATTTTTTTTGTGTGTGTGCGTGTACAGTTTAGGGGATGGGCGGTCAGGCACGGCGGAGGATGAGGAGGTGGAGGTGGGAGGGAGAGGGATTCCACTCGGGGCTTTTGCGCGTCGCAAAATCCGATTTACGCGCAGCTCTGCTCCTGTATTCCCCCGCCCCACCCCACCCCCTTTCCCCTGCTCCCTTCCTCCTAACTCTTGATTTGCTTCAGTTGATGTTAAATGGAAATGATGAGGACGTAGTTTTGCCGAGGACGGCTATATAATCAAGCCTGACTTTTAATTTAACGTTTACAAAAAAAGCGGTTTTCCGTAGGTAAGTACCTATAAAGTTTTAATTAATAACTCTATCAGATTACTTCAATTTATTCTTCTGTTTCATAACTTTATAAGAGTGGAAGAGGCACTGATCCAATTATTCTTCAACCTTGACTATATTTTTTTACAAGCAATGGTTAAATCTAACCTAAGGTTAGGTGCATGCAAATTGCATATTAATTACAATTTATTAAAAAATCTTTTTCCTTTGAACTTACATGGTAGTGTGAGATTTCCTACGTATTACTTCTAATTCATAATCTCATTTTGCAATATTCTGAAAATCATCACGGTAACAGCATTCGGGACTAAGACCTTTGCCAATGAATCTTCCAGCCGCCCCAAAATACAGAGTTGCATCATGATTAGTCAGGCGTTAATTATGATCCCTAAATTCATTTTACATGATTAATCCCTCGGAATTTCAATGTTCCGCTGGGTGAAGTTGTAAACATTCCTTTGATTAGGAAACTGAAGAGTGTTCTGTCTGTGGCATTGGTAAAGTGCAATATAGTTGTGTTCCGCCCGCAAATTCAGTTTACTGTCCATCTCCTTTCAGTCCTTCGCCAGAAGAGTCTAAATTCTGCTCATGGAATCAATAAAAAGTTTCCCAAGGGTTTGACCCATGGGCTCAGGCGCGGTTTTATAGAAAGTCCTCTATTTCTGGATATTTTTTTTCAAACCTGGATACATAACTGGTCATATCTTCTTGCACGCAGAACAGATGCGTTTACGTGAGTGGAATGATGATAAACGTTGGGAGGGAGAGGATGGAAAACTTTTGGAAGATATGGATGAGCCAATGAGAGTTGGGTTTCAGGGAAGCTGCTTCAAACCGAAACCCACAAACACGAATACTTTTATTCGATAAAAGCCGTCAGCCAGGTTTTTTTGTCATGTCCCCCTTTATTTCCAGGCTTACTGCTTCCAAGAAAGAGGGAAAGAGGTTTTATCATTAATTCGCATTTGGTGAGATCGATAAAGATTCGTTGCCAATTAGCAGGTAATAAATTAATAATTGCATGGTAATATCCTAGATTGATATAAAAGACAAACTACTTTAGCGGTTGTGAGTTAGTATTTTTTTGAAAAGCCAGAGTACAATTTGTAAATGGGTTTCTATTGCTGCAATTTGTATAAAAACGTCTATTGTATATGACATGTGGATCGTATTTAATAGGATTAGAAGGGTTTGAAATGTTCTTTTGTTTCAAATTGAAATAAATAAATGTAAGAAATAAGCAGTGCTAATTATCTTTGTAAAAATCTTTATAATTTTTCCAAATTAAATTTGGAAACACCTCAATTCTTTTGTAATTTAATCAACCTGATAATCATGAAACATTTGGATTTTTCAAAGGGTTTTTTTGATAACTACATTTTATGCTGAAAATAATTTAATTCTCTCTGTGGCCTCCGTTATAAGACGAAAGAGAAAGTTACGATATGTGAGAGATAAAACTCGATAATTAATGGTAATTAAAACTATGCTAGGGTATTTTCAGTCGTAAAGAAATCGCCCATTCTAAATGAATCGGTTTGAGGGTAGTTACGGAACAAAAGTTAAGAGAATTATTACACAAAAAGTGACTGATTACTTCTATCGAAAGGAATGAATTATGGGTTCGTTGGTGTAAAAGAAAACTCAATAAAGGTTATTCCAAGTGGGGATAATTTTTAATTACGATTGCAATGTTTTATTTGCAGAACCCACGAGAAAGAAGTTAACTGAAGGTCTGATTTCTGAGTAAAATGATAATGCTGCGTAAAATTGTTAAAAATGAATCGAATCCCTTAGCATCGGGTTCCCTCTAAAATGTTTTAGATACCTCCTCATTCGAATTGTATTTTTCAATTATGCGATATAGGTACGTGTTGATCAAAGTTTAATTACTAAATTTTTGTACATATATAGCCAGTAAAACTTTAAAATATTGTTACGAAAATTAGTCCATTCCATAGTATTTGATGATAGGCCATCAGTGGAATATTGCGTATCATTACTTTCCAGAAATAATTTTTATTCTCCAACGATCACTAACACAATAGTGAAATAGAGACGCTGTACATGGCTCGCGCTTGAATTCTAACCTAACTCCCTGATGCCTTATTACCCCCTCTATTTCTCAATCTCATTTCCTTTACCGTACCAAGAGCTCGCGCAATCTCGGCATCCTAATGGGGGCGAAATGTAGTTGAAGACGAGAGGAGTAAGTTCTAATGGAGACGGAGCGGTTTAAGCGTGGACTGGATTACGCCCAAGAATGGTAATTGAAGCAGTGCCCGGGGATTTAAAGAGGGCCCTCGAAAAAAAAGAGGACTGTCTCTCGGGAGGAAACGCGAGCGGTACGTTTTAATCGACTACGACCCCGAGGAGCAGGAAACAAAACAAGCTGATAAAGTGCTGCTAGCTTCACTTCTGCAATAACCTTTTAAGTTTTAAGGCTTTCTTTCGTGCCTTTTGAGAAGAATGTCGATGTTATAACGTGAATCCACTTGGAGATGCTTCGTGTGCTCTAATCGAGTTTTTAAGGACGAGAGATTATCGCCTTACCGATTAGAGCGATTCTATTTCTAGCTCCCTGGAAGCACGCAGAACGAGTGGGTATTTTATTAGTTTGAAGAATAAAAATACATATTTATTCTTGCAGGCCGAACATGTGGTGCCAAGGCCTCTATGGGATCTTTCGAACTGACTAATTTTGAACTGTTATTATAAAAAATTTCTAAAATCCTGCGTCTTACATATGGTGTTTTGAATAACACACGAAAAGCCCTCTTCTTTGATAGCTTAGTTTGTGGTAACGTATGGCTGTGTGGCTGGCACATTAACAGCCTATTAATTTTTTTGCCCTTTGAAAATTTTACGTTTAGTAGTTTTGTTTCTCGCTTTAATATATCAATGCTATTACATATTTTATGTAATTTTCATTTTACTTTACGTATTTCCTTTGTATATATATTGTTTCGGGGTGTTTGGTGATATAATTGTTCTCAATTACACCAACAATACACAGTAACTTTGAGTTGAATTGGTTAATGTTAAACGTATAAAAATCTAGTAAACTTCAAATTAACTCCTTAATCTCTGCATTACACGCGTATTTTTAAACTCAGGAGACTACAGTTCAGAGATAAAGATTTCGATGGGCGTGGCCGGATGTCCGTGGATTGCTTCTGGCTGGCGTCGAATGGGAAGGAGGTAAGCACTCCTGCAGGAGAACGGTAGGGTCGCAGCCGCGTTATGAGTCTCCAGTCCCCGGGAACCAGTAATTCACCATTCACAAAACTGAGCTACTTAAAAAAAGTCGGCTTTCCTCTTACAAAAATGTTAACCACCGACCCGGCCCTTTGGCCGCTCACCCTCCTCCCTTCATCCTCCCTCATTTCCATGCCCGTCCCTCTATCTTTTTCTTCGTGTCCTCCTCACACGCCGTTAATCACACTCATCAACTCCAACCCGGCTAACTACCTTTCTCTTCTTAAACCCTTAACCCTTAGCCCCTCACCGTTCCCGTCTCCTAACTCTTCCTTCGTACTAGGACCACCTCCCTGTCTTACTTCGCCCTCAACCTTCTCCCATAACTTCCTACCCTCTCCTCCGTCATCGCTCTCGCCTCCTTTTCTTAGCCATTATTTTATTTCTAATTTAACTACGTCTTCCGTTCGCGTTTTTGGTGAGGATGTTATCTTTTCGAAACGAAATGTGCCGTTTTATTTCTCAATTCCGCATAAGTAATTTTCCACTGTTGTTGTTTATATTCTGTGCTTGGTTGTCTAGTGGGTAAGGCGCTGGGTTACTAACGGGAGGACCCGGCTTCGATTCCGTATGATGCTTCTTGCCAACCTCAGCTTCACCAAAGCTGTGTAATATTTTATGTACCAGGTCATCTTGGGCAACCATAGGTGGCACAGGGAACGAAACTGGCCTCCCTACCCTGATTTGCGAATTGCACACGCCGTTGGGGTTAGTAATGGGTGAGCTCTACGGTCACCTATCAAATCAAACCAACCTCCGGGTTGATAACTGTGACGTTTTTCATTATATTCATGTCATAGGCACTAGATGCTCCCTTGTTCCGAATGGAGCAGTGCGTCGTTCTTCAAAGTTACCATTTTAGATCCTCTTCCCAACGCTTTTGATATTTAGCTAGGTATATATATAGTTAATTGGATTTTGATTGGTCTAATTACACAACTTTTGGAACTTCATTAAACTAACCGCGTCCTCATGCTAGACTTCCTTGCGTAGTAGCTAAGATGCAGTTAATGCACATATTTTAATGAACTTTTTTGAAAATGTTAATGTGGTTTATTTCATGCCCATTCGAATCTGAAGAAAAGTTACCAACTTTACAATGCACCATACACTAATATTTTATAAAGTATGCTATATTTCGTGAAATTAATCTCCTAATATCGTATGAGTAGCCTTAATAATATTAATGAGATTTTGATGATATGAAAGATATGAAAAATAACCACAAAGACTTGCCGACAATGATATCCTCGAAAAGTGCGCGCTACTGTCTTCCAAGCCCACGTGCCTATTGCCTCGGTGGCTATTGGAAAACGAGCGAGAGATCACTGCTAAGGTTTAAGTCTCGTCACAGGCATGAAGTTTTTGCTCGTTGTATGAAAAATTCCTGTACATGAGTATAGGGTTTATGACTTCATCCGTCGCAGCACGTAATATGCCAGTCAATATTAAGCACTAGAAGTATTTAGAAAATGGCAAAGTACTAAGTGGCTCAATATCCCCCATTTCCAGGCATTCTCCAAAGTGTATAGATAGTGTTTCCCTTAATTTTTCCGGTTTCCTAAGTTCCATATACTTATTTCGGCAGGTGCAGGACGTTTTTTCTTAGAATTAAATCAACTCAACTCTTTCGTTTGAGGAGATCGATATTTCTTCTTAATGTCGATCAGTGTTTTGATAATTTACTACCAAACTTTATTTTTTAAGGGTGATGTTAATAGAACAAAGATAAAAGAGTAAGAATTTAGATACCGAAATCTTCTCTGCGGGATGCGCTAACGCTTATTTGATGAATGGTTCCTGTGATCCGTCAGAAAATTCCTGCAGACATACTTTTGAGAGGTTTGATTCGGCACATCTTTTCACATTTCGAGGCATCACGTGCACAAACGTAACGCAAGTGAAGAGTGTAGAAGCAAAGTGCTGAACCATTTTCTTTAAAGGTACTAAGGAGGACAATATAGGATTAAAGGGCTGAGTGGAAATATGAAAGCTCTTCTCATCCCCTCTCCGGTGGCGTGAAAGAGGTTGTTTAAGTTGGCAAACAGACGTCCAATTTCTACTTTTATATCTGCCGTTAGGGGAAAAAAAACCCACATACGCCCTTAGGCACTTGCGGTCAGAAGTTTAAAGAAACATTGAATTTTGTCGGTGAAGATTCGTTAGACTAGATTGAGAGAGAGAGATAGAGAGAGTAATTGGATAAGGGGGGAGATAGACTGATGTCAACGGCTGCCTCTTGTATTCTTTCGACAGAAATAAAGGCTAGTGAAAGGGTGGAAATAAGGCCTCATGAAGAAATATTTTCATTTTGTTTGCTTGGCGTGCGTGGTAATGTTTCAAAAATAGTATTGACCACATTTTACGAAGAATAGGGCGAAATTCAAGCGAAGAAAATAAACAATTTTAAAGGGACGTAGTAGAGATGTAAGTTTAATGTTCTTTTGTGTGCCGGGGGAAAAATATACATTCCTTTTTTGGACGGTTTTGACATTTTATTTTTTTTAATACGATTTGTTTAACGATTAAGACAATGTCTGCAGCCAACTGCACTGTGACTGTAACTAACGTGTGTTCACCAAACTTGTAGTGTTCGCTAATGTTCTTTTACTCATTATAACATTTTTGAAAGTACATATCTCACCTATTTGAAGATAATTATTTTTCCATCGGGTGTTTATAAAAACGTGCAATTAAAGCCAAGATACTCTCTCTCTAGCAGTGTGAAAAAAAGGACGCGGTCCATCTGAACGTATTTTATTGCCTTTGTGAGCTGCTAAAATAAATTTATGAGTTTCATATGAAATCTGTTTGAGTTAAGGTATTTGTAAAAGTATTATATTGACAAAAGAAGAGCGATCCCTTAATTATGCTGTAGGGTGCTATTTCTTTAAGCGCATTTTCTAGAGTGTTACATATGTACATGTATTGTATTGCATGAGATGATGTAATTTTAAATCATTTGACAACTTGATACCTCTTCTTCTGGTAACTCATATCTCTCTCTTTCTCGCCGTATTAACACTCCCTTCATTTCTTGGCTGCGGCCGAGTGGCAAAGGAATGTTTGGCGGACGAAGACAAAAAAGGTTATCTTAGGAGGGACGAGCGATGCGATGCGAGAAAGTTGAGTTGGGCTAGCTGAAAAATCAAATTTTAGTCGATGAAACGGCACCCTTGAAGTACTTGGCTAATCTAACCGTAGAGAGTACTAGTATGAGGAGGCGGAATGTTGAAAGCTTGACCTGGTGCTACACTAAGGCCTTGAGAAATGGTGGAAACGAGCAGGGGAATTAGTAATTTGGAGAAGTGGGAGTAACTGGGATCTCTATCTCGTTCCCTCAGAGTATCAGACACGAGATGCGTACTCCCCACGGGAAGTTTTCCACTAAAGATTAGAACGGAAGCCTCAAAATAGCTTCCATATCTCCAATCTGCTGGCCCCGTCCACGCAAAAAGATGTCACCCCTCGTGCTCTCCCGCATCCATCTTCCCTCTTCCATCTCTCATGGTTCGCGTCATTATTACTCAGCGCAACTTCCACGCTCTATTATGCACATCCCCGGTAAACCCTCCCTCCCACACCCCTTGCCTCCCAATCTGCTCCCCGTTTGATGTACTTCCAACGTTGGAGGACGCTGTTTGTGACTCCTCGATTGACGCGAGCGTGGAGTGGCGCGCGCGGCATATTTTCACCTTGCTGCTCTCCCATCAGTTAAACCGCGCTCCTGGTGGAGGAGAGGGTACCAAGACCCTTCCCGCTGACGTTTCCTAGTATCCATCCCTGACTTTTCGTGCTCGTGCCCCACGTGTACACGAAGGAGCCTTTTCCTTTGGCCCTTCACCACATGCATGCCTCATTTTTACCCCCCCACCTTTAAACCAGCAGAGTCCCCAACTCGAGGGACCCCATCGGAGCTTACTTTGCCTCATTGTCGCCTTCGTCTACCTTGCCTCTTACTCCCAGCGTTTTTATTTCCTATTGGCAGTCTCCCAAAGTCACTCAGCTCACTCAGCCAGTCAAATGTCACGCACCACTGGTAGCTTGCATTTTTTTTAGCCTTTGGAAAATAATCGCTAAGATTGTGAGTGGCCTCGAGCTAATTCGCTGCGACGATATCGCAGACGGTATTATTTTTTGCCGTGTAGTGCAGACAGGTGTGGTGCACGGAGATTTGGCTGGCTGGCTATTGAAGAAAACCATCCTCACGCTCTAAAGGTCGGGAGCTCAAGGACGGTTTTTTTTTCTCAGGAAACGCTAGGATTAGAATAGAACTCATTGGATAAGGCTCAGAAACATTAAAAATAGAAGATGCCGGCAAAATTTGCGTCAATTCATTGGCTGAAGCACCAGTAGGTGATGACGTGTCATGACATATTTTGAGTTAGGTTAACATTTTGAAACTCTGAAAGTACCACAGGCGGGTTCTCCCGTCATAAAACTGAATCGAAAGAACATTATTTGAAACATTAATGAACGTTAATTAATTAAGCGTTGAACATTAATTTGAAACAATTCTGATTGTCCTCTAATGCAAGCGAAGATGAACAGAGAAAATTACACTTCTCTCTCTCTCTTTTAGCGGTTGAATAAATGTGTGAGATATACCTTTTCCAGCTCATTCGTAGGAGTTGTTTCACGGAAGTGAAGGATGATGAAGGCTAGGTGATCAAGTTTTTTGAAGTAAGCATCTCAATCAAAATTAAATTCCACCTAATGCTCTTTCCGCTTCAGTAAAAGTTGGAAAACACTCATGTCGGACCCATGTTTCCGATTGCACCCGGCGGAATTTTCTTCTTTCCCAATTTGCTCACTGCTCAATGTCAAATTAAGGGTGGAGGATATCTCTCACCCTCATTTTTTATCAAGGTGACTAAGTGGTGGCTACGGACGTGGGATCGATAGGCGGAAGAAGGAAAGCGGAGGGGTAAAAGAGAGAGAAAAACGCCTCAGGAGTCCGTTTTTGAAGACTTTGGAGGGTCAGGAAGGGCGATTCGCCGCCGCTTCTTTATTTTTACTCACGTCCGGAATCTCTCGCGCCAGAGGGGCCGATCGCCCGGCGTTGAAATGCGCGTGTTTGTCGGGGAGGTGGGAGGGGGGAGTGGCGTGTGGGGAGGGAGGCGTGATTGAAGGGACGCCTCGGGTGGGAGGACCTTGTCGCGTGGGAGGGGCGCGAATGCGGTGGCGGAGTAAATAGGGGCAGGAAGAGAAGAGGGGGGGAG
>LYUA01000031.1:602705-615916 GCA_002093875.1 Calopteryx splendens | reverse complement strand
AGAAGCGAGAGAGGGGGGGGGCGCAGGCGAGCATCCCCGATACTGGAAGGCGAGAAACTTGGGTTTTCGCGGGCTATTTGGAGGGAAAATCGGGAGGGAGGGAGATTTTTGAGAGATCTCTTGCCATCTGGGGGGGAGGGGGTGGGAGATGGGAATGAAAATGTAGTGGTGAGAGTGGGATGCGGGCGGGGCGCGGAATGGTTGCAGAGATACTGAGTGGTCCAGGGGTTCGGGGAGTTATTGGTGCGAGGGGACGAAGTGTGGGTTCATAATTGGATATTTCACGCCGCAGTGAAACTGGAAGTTGAAAAACAAGGACTGTGCTCGGTGTTCTCGTGCGGTCCGAGAGAGGTGGATGAGTGTGCGGAAAAGGGCGAGAGTGGAATTGGGAAACGTTGAGCTATTGCGGGATCACCATGGGGTTTGGAAACCAGGAATTCGGCGGAAGGAGGCGCCGGCTGGTTTGGTGAGCGTCTAAATGAACGAGAGGTTTAGAACCTATATTACGAGACCAAGGGGGGGGGGGGCAAGGAGCAAAGAAGTCGGTTGCCATGGTGGAAAAGATCGCGGAGGAAAAGGCGAAGGGTGCGAAAAATCTAATGGATTCACCCGAGCAGGAAAAGGCTTTTCGATTATGTCTTTTCCGCACGGAATGGCCGTAGGAGGAGGTGGAGGCAGGAAGGGAGCGAGAGTTGCGGATGGAAGTGGGTGAGTGGGCGGGAGGGATGAGGAAGTGAAGGGGGAAGGGCGGAGAGGAGAGGAGGGAGCGAGTCAGGGCCTCAAAAAGAGAGGTAAGAGGAGTAGGAGGAGAGTTGGTTGATGAAAGAGAGACCGGCGTGTGAAAGGGAAAATTGAAAAGCGTTTGGCGATGGGATACTGGTGAGGGAAGGGATGGCGTCGGAAGGAGTATGTTGAGAAACAATTTCGGCGAAATTAACTTTTACTCCTTTTTTCCCTTGGAGAAAGACTTTTCCTTAATTGAGTCCATCCCGGCGGAGGTTGAATATCAATTCAGAATTCTGCCTTCTTCCTTCCGTCTCGATTATTTTCTTATTTTTCCCTCGACTTATCTCCAATAGTTTGTTCTCCATTCAGTCTTAATTTGCATATCATTAATCCTGAATTTGTCCATACCCGTTGAGCTCAGGAAATCGTCTTCATTGCCATGTAAAAATTGAAAGTTCCTAACTAAACATTCCGATGATTAATTTTCCAACCTGCGAGAGCACTCATTAGAGTAACACGTCGTGTTTTATGGCACTACTGAATGTTAATATATCAGTCAATTAAATTCTATTTTTCCGCAGTGGTTTGAGTGTTGGAGAGTGGGCATTTTCCAACTTTCGGTGTTCTAGTTCAAAAAAATTTAGCTTGAGCATTTGGATGCAGAAAAATTTAATTTGAGAAACTTAATATAGCTGTGTAATAAATTGCTCTCTCCACTTTGAAACGAAATTATTTAAATAGAATGCATAAAAAGCGGCCCCGTTATGGCAAAAAAATTAGCATAGCTATTTATCAACTGTGGAGAAAAAAACATGCGTAAATGATCTGGAAAAATTTGTTCCTGAATCGAGGAGGGAAGGACTTAATAGGGGTTTGGCGTATGGCGTCAATCAATAATTGCCTACTAGCTCCTTTTGGTGTGAAGCTGGAGCTCCACGCTGAGGCTTGGGGCGTGTGTGAGGCGCAATTGGGTTCCCTTGAATATCGGCCAGATAACGCGAGTTTCGGGAAAGTGGAGAATGGTGTGGGGGAATAGGGGAGAGAGTTTGCGAAGGGTTTGGGTGGGCAGCAAGCAAAAACCAGGAGGGGAAATGATGCTGAACAATTAATCTTGGCGCTCGACTAACTAGCGCTCCATCTTGATTTATATCTTCCAACTAGTCAAATTAATTAGAGCGGTGGCGGTAGGTATAATAATTTTTCAGTATATTTTCAGGGAAAGTACTCATCCGCTCAAGTTTTACGCTTTCACAAGTGTGCGGCGGGAGTAGATTTCAGATATGACGGCAGTAGACATTTTTCTCCGGCTTTAATATTTCTCTTATGAATTTCATTTTTCACTCAATGACACCGGTCGGGTATTCCTCCATAAATCTTTTGCGGGCGATAAATTAAACCAAGAGGGATACACTCTCGATGGAATGAGTGTTAATAATTTTTATATAAATATTTCTCTTTCCGTCACATTTTTCACTCCGTATCGCGGATACACTGCGTGACCGTGGGCATGTGAGTCCGTGCCGCTTCTGCCGTCCCAGCTATCCTGAGATAAATTGAACCCTTCGAATAAATTTGTTGGATGTCAAAATCACTTCTCATCTGCCTCCGTTCGCCAATTTTTCACCCTTCTCCCCTTTCTCTGCTTCCCTTCTCATTCCCAATGTCCCTGACTCTCCATCTCCAGTTTCATCTCTCTCCTCGTTTCTGTTAGTTTTTGCTCCCGTAGAGAGGGGTCTTTTCACATACCGCGCTTCCCGACATCCTCGTCCATTTCATTTCTTCCTCATCTCCTTCTCGTCTCTCCCCCACGTTCTCTTCTCTTTTTTTCATCGCCGTCCACCTAATCCCGCATTGGAGGAACGGTGTTGAAATAGTCAGAGTACCAGACAGCAATTACGTGAGCCTTTTTTTTTATTCGTTTGGTAGCGGAAACGGATTTTTTCTCTCTCTCTCTCTCCGATGGTCTTCTTCAATTTTACCATGTTTACTCCCAAACAAGGGGCCATGTGAGTGGTTTCTACGTTAGCCAGAAGAGGCGTGACCTCCAAGTATCGACTTTCAAGGGGACCGAGCGTTCCCTCTTTGCGTCGTTAAAAATTAAACAAGATTAAGGAGAGAAACAAAAGTTGAAAAAAAAGGCTGACGTTTTAGGTGAGGGAAGAGCTAATTAGCCAGGGCAAAAGAAGAGGACCCTTTTTCCGTCCCCGCCCACTCTGCATTTCTCAATTATCGCCACGTAACCCTACCCCCATCCCCCTGACTCACTGTCCTTACCATCCCGTCGTCGCTCGTCTCCCATCCCATGGAGTTTCCTCTTATTTTCAGCTACATTTTTCGGCTCGATCGCTGCTTGACCTTTGCTTCCCAGCTGCTACCGCATTCCGTTTCCCTAATACCAGCCCTACACGCATTCTCCATCATTGCCTCCTGTGCTGCTTTGTACATCCCTCATCCCACATCCGGT
Source organism: Calopteryx splendens (assembly GCA_002093875.1). Classification (NCBI taxonomy): domain Eukaryota; kingdom Metazoa; phylum Arthropoda; class Insecta; order Odonata; family Calopterygidae; genus Calopteryx; species Calopteryx splendens. The sequence continues at coordinate 612,726 of LYUA01000031.1, read as the reverse complement.
ACTCCACGCTCCCCACATCATGGCTTTCCTTGTTCCGATACAAGGCGCTAAGTCTTGCACGTGCGAATTCCACGAACTCTCTTCCACCGTCGTCTTGGGGAATCTTCCGAGGGGATGGGGGATCGTCTGCACTCCGCCTTTCACACACAAGGATTATGGTGATCCCTCTTTTTATGTGTCCATCTCCATAGTCCCAGCATACTCCACCTAGTTTTTCCCCGCGTCCCGTTTCTCTCTTACTAGGTCTTTTTTCCTACCTCTTCTCCATTGCTCAGCCACCCTCCCTCCCCACCTTGACACAACCCTCGCGGACTCTTTTTAGCCGCGATCCAATCACGTAGAGGTACTTTCTGGAGGAAACGACCTAATAGATCAATCACGAAGCGTCAACCGGTTCCGATTGGTTTCCGCGGATGCGTTGGACGTTTGACGATCGAAACCCAGCACGGAGGGGGATCCGCTTTGCTCCCATGGCAACGGTTTTGTTTGTTTTTCATTTCCAGAGGGATTTATTTTTAGTGCCATTTTCTCACTCATTTTGGTGTAGCTTTAGGTAAAATCAGTTTATTCCGGTCCGTCGCGCAGAATGTCTTTTTCTGCTTTACATTTACCGTCGGCGCTGTCGGCAACATGCCCTGCCCTTTGAGCAGGATCAGGTTATTCATTTAATTTTATTCAGTGTGATTAAACATTTGATAAAATTCGTACAATCCAGTTAAGTTTTTATCTGGGTACATAGAACACTCACTAAGGGACATATTTTAAAATGTTATTTACGTCCCCAAAATATTTTGATGTATTCCTTTATTAACTCCATGTTTTTTTTTAATCAAAAAATATCATTTTTTCTCCAAATAATTATTGTATTCACTAAAAAAACTTTACCCATTCTCATCCACGTGGATATGGTCCAGTTTTAAAACTTTTTTGATTCTTGACAAGTTACCCTTTATCTATGGAAATTCAGTCACTCACATTTCTAATCTGGGAGTAGGTGTGAGTTAGCGTTGGTGATGATACCATCCTTGCTTCCCTCGTCACAATCGGTACCACTCTCTCTCCACCAATCGGTAACCTTCTCTCTTGATATTTCTTATCTTGGAGCATCCGTAATATTTCTTATTCTCTTCCACGTGGAAGAGTGAAAAAGTCATTTCAGGTGATATATTCCCCTTTGATATATATGATGTTAGTCCAGTTTTTCATCCTTATTCATTTCATTGTGAGGAAAGAGCTTCGGAAAGTAGAGATTGCCTCAATCAAATACGATTATATCAAATTTTTTGTTAGTAAATACGCATTTTTTCATACTATTTTCAGCGGAGCTATTTTCATTAAAATCTAGATGAATGTAGGGAATATAGAGGATTGGCCAAGTAAATCGAGAATACATATTCTCTGGGAAACATTTTGGCTTTTCAGTGCAAAATGCAAACAATATAGAAAAATTAAATTAGGTAGTGTCAAGGTTGGGTCACACATGGTTGTTACAAGAATGTTATTAAAATCAATGTTAAAGAATATTTATAATACTGAGAATGTTTCATGAATCAAATCAAGTGCAGTTGGATATTATTGCCGTGAAATGTTTCTAGAAATGCGAAACCACCCTGAGTGAACAATTCTAGGTATTAATCATAGATGTATCAATTGAATGAGCCACCGAAAGAAATCGCGCTGCTTGAGGTTTTTTCCTCATTTTTCTCTCGCTGGTATAATTCACGTGACACGGACCCACATTTACTCTTTGCGTGGGCCACCTTCCAACTCCACGCGCCCTAACCCCCGGCGCAGCCTTCCCTCTCACTATGCTATGTCCCGTGAGAGCCTTTTCGCTTGCATTTCACAAGATTCTTCGCAGACCTCCCCATTTCATTAGCCCTTAAGGTTTACTCTCGACCTCTTTTCAATTTGAAACTCTGTCCTTTTCATTCCGTCGCATATATGAAACCGCAGCGATGAAGAATATTCACCTCTTTCCGCCACTCTCTCACTCTTTCCATCTGTCTTGCCTTCAACCCTCTCTCCTCCGTTCTCAAAGAAACCTCAACCCCCTTCCTACCTTCTGCTTCTCACGAAATCCCTAATCTCCTGGCATCTCCTCTTTCCCCTCCTCCCTCTCTCTTCTCAGCCTCCCTCGTTCCTTTCTTGGCTCCAACTTTCCTCCCAATTCTTCATTTCTAGTGCTGGAAATCTCCTTCCAACCTTCTCCCTCGATATCAACCCTTGGCCTCTCCCCTCGTTCCTTCCTCCGCACCTTCTTTCTCCATCTAGGCGGATAACTCCATTCTCGTCTACTTCGGCGCCGTTATTATGTGTGCCCTTTTCTTTCTTCGCCCCCCCTCCTCCTTCATTCGTTTTCTGGAAGAGAAGTCCGCTCCGTTTGAGAAAAAACTGCTTGTCTCGCTTTCTGGCGTCGCAAGATCCACCATCTTCCTGCCCGTAGTTGTCTTACCCTTAAAAATCGGGCTCCCCTCCCTTTATTCCTTTATGCTCGTGGGAGAGAGTTGGGCTTCGTGAATCCTCATATTGCGTGTTCTCGTCGTTTTGTGGCCGCACCGCTGGAGGGCGAGTCGAGTTTTTATTTTGACATAGCTGGGATCCTCCACACGACTGTAAACTCAATTTCCCTTCTCTCCGACGCTTTCTCGCTCACTCCTGCAACCATCGCGTTTCATCAAGTCACGACTCTTTGCTTAGCTTCGTTCTCTCGATGAATATTCCAACGGTCTTCTCTCTCCCCTTCCTAACCATCGGTTACCCGCGCTCTAATTCTCGCTTCTCCTCCACTCGTTTGCAGCTAGGGTTCCGAATGCGTGCGTTGATATTCCACCATTCCGTTGTCCCCATCTAGTTTTACCATCATTCACTTTTTCCATGCATTATTTCCAAGAAGACTGTTGTCTTAACGCGGGTGGGGAATGGCGTCATTTCATGTGGAAATGAAAATTGGTGGTTCTGGAGGTCGCATGTTAATTTACAAGTGCGGAGATTGTAAAACATTTTTCATGTTAGTAAGGATTGTGTAATATTTAGAGGATTATAATTTGTAGCGAAATGTTAGGACGTGTTATTGTACTCATAATACTATAATTCGCGGCGAAATGAGGGTTTTTTTAGTTCTCTTGGCTATGCATGGTAAATCACGGTTCTGACAGCAGGATTTAAATCCCACGACCTTAGAGTTATCGGACGATCCAAATGAGGAGAAAGACGCAGATTTATGAATTAGACAGATTATGAATGATTGAGCAGTTGGTCCACAATGCAAGGAAATGACAAGAGTTAATGTTTGACAGAAAATCGGCCGCAGTCCAGAATAAGTAACCAATTCGTTGATGCTTGGAATTATATCCCTAATTTCATGAAATACTGTCGTAATTTTTATGTTATTTCTAGTACATGCGACTAAAGTATAGGGTTTAAATTAATGGAATAGCCATGAACTTGAAAAAGCTATTACATCAGTTTGTGTTGCAAGTGGCAGAAGAAGCAATATGAATCAAATCCTGAAGGTCCAACAACTTTCTACAGGAAACACAGAAGTGCTTGAAATGTTTTCATTACTAATTAAATTCCAATAAAAAAAATTTCATTCTTTATTCTTCTCCATATCCTCTTCCTAATTGCTCAATAACTACGACCAAGATAAAGAGTTTTTTACTTACTAAGACTTCCTGTGAAATATCTTTTGACGCCTTCTAAACTTGGACTTTGAGTTTGAGTAAAGACTATTTCGGAGGCTAATGCAATTAAAAAGACAATGCACTCAAGGAACTTTGAAACCCACCAAACCATCTTACATTCTCATTTTTGCTTCGGTTTCTTGGGTGTCTGTGCGACGGGATCGACCACGCGGGTTTGCATATGGCCCATGCTGAAAGATACAGAGGAACACTGCAATTGCATGTTCGTAAACGATCATTACAATTGTTCGATGGAGAAACAACAGAAATATGCTTGACATTGGCACTTGATCATTTTTAGGAGAAAAATTGAATACGAATTTTTGATGCAAAACAATTTTAGTATTTTAATTTAAGACGAGTTATAAAAGACATTTATATAAATTGAGTAGTGAAAAAACAAATGATTCTTCTTTATAACATATGATTATTACCAAATATTAACCATGTATTGCAAATACGTTTTGACTACTACAAGCCAAATTCTGTTTTCAGGAAATTATAGCTGGAAGTCGTATTTACTCATAACTCAAAGGCAAGTAGACAAGAAGGCATACGAAAAAATAATAAGTTTCCCAAGGAGTGGGGGGCCTTCTCAGGTTATGCTAATCATGTTGGTATTATAATATAAAATTATGTTTAAATACAATTTTTCTACATGTATGAAGAAACAAAAGGAATTAATAGAGACTTAGAAATTGCCATTCGTGACAGAAAACTCTGAAAACCCCTGAAAAGTGTAGAGTTGAATGAAATAAACCAATTTTCCACAAAAGTTGAAATAATCGCTGTTTACATAAACCAAAATGACGTTCATTAAAATACTAGTTGAAAATATATTTATTTTTTTAATTCTGAGAAGAAAATTTTTTAATCGATGCTTGTTGTTTTCCGATGAGATAGCGACGTAGTGTTAGACATTTTTATTTGTGAAATTGAAAAGGGTAAATTTTATGGATAGAATTATGATGTCAATATCAGATTTTATTCATAAAAACGAATGTGCGGATGCTCTTTGCAATTTTTTAATTTTCCATTTGCTATAAACCAGTGGTGATGAAATAGCACTGTAATCATCAGGAAATAAAATATACACATTAGGTGGTCAGAGAGGTGATAGCTACTTTAGGTGGTTCATGTCACTGTATTCGAATTTTCCGTTCAATTGTAGCAAAGCTTGAGCTTATGTATGCAAAGGAGGGTATTACTTTTATTTTCTTAAACAAAGGTGTGATAGTGTTAAATCATGCAAAAGTTTTGAAAATTGTTGTTTCTTTATTAAAAAAGTCTAAAATATTCATTTGAGGACTTCTTTTGGCTCCCCGTTGCATTTTATCAGTAGATTCAAATTTCCTAAATGGACTAAGAAACTTTTCTTCCATCTTTTATTCTTTCCCCAACGGAAGAGTGTAACAATGTTTTGATTTGGTTCAGGAATTCTATTGGTGAAAACATGCAGGATATTGCTTACAAAGGTTGCGCAGTGAGTACTACGAAGATTTCGCCCTACTGCTGTGTAACTGAATTAATTTCCGACATTTCCGACTATTATTCATAGCTTCTTGGAATGACTTATGTTCACATTTTTCCGTCCGCATATATCGTATGCACTCCGGATTGGATTAAAAAAATTTTCCCGCAAGAAAACATATTCATTCTGCCTTCTCCTACTTATTCCTTTCCCATTCTTTCGGTGATCCACTGGAAAGGGATGGGGGATGGTCTTACAGTTTTAGATGCATTTTTTTATTTCCATATCTCATTTTTAAGGGCAAAAGGAATATGAAAAAAATATTACGCTGCCTTGACGAGTCTCCCCTCCCTCCATCCACACATGCGCGGGGCCCCCTTCCTCTGCCCTTTCCTCTCTCACCTACTTCACAGCCTCCCTTCTTTTCCTATCCCACTCCTCCGCACACCCAAATCTCCTTCCCACATTCCAAGGCACATATACCCACACACGCACGCACACACCCACACAAAGGCAAAATGTTTTCCCTTTCCTCCTCCGCCTCACTGCGATGAAGCCCACCCAGCGACTCATATCCCCGCGCGTATAAATGAAGGAGCGCTAAGTGATAAAGCCCCAACTTTTGGACCGTAAAAATATTGAAGCCGAAATTTCGAGTGCGCTACGGAAACAAAGGGGAAGTAAAAAAATAAATAAAACGAAATAATAATAAAATGATACAAGAGTAATATGCAATAAAACAGTTTGGCGTATTTTTGTCTCATTTTTTTCTTCTTTCTGCGCGGGAATGAAGAGGATGAGAGCGGTGTTTGCGTGTTAGTGTTTGTGTGTTCGCTGGCGAGTTGAGAAAGGGTCGTAAATGGGTCTTTTTTTACGGAATGGGGTTTCGAGGCCCTCCTGGAAATAACTCGGACCTGGAAGGGGTGGCGAATCCCCTCAGCGGAGATAAAACTCGTTCTTTTCCAGCTCTCGAATGTGAGGAAGATGAGTACAAGCATTTATTTACATAATCATATCCCCCGTGCTTAAAATATTCTCTTTATGGTCCTCGGGGAGTGTATTCCTATTGGAGCCTTATGCATCTTATGGGTGCGTAAGTTTTTTTCTCTTTCTTTTCTAAAAATCTTTTTCCATCTTTCCAACACACTTGGGTAAAATATTCGCGTTCTTCCGCTCTATGAAATCAATGAGGTTCCTTTCTGGGAAAAGAGGTTAATACTGTTGGTTTTGGACGTGGTAAAGATAATATTAAATTAAGGTAATTGGTCCATTAACGGAGGCACTGAGATTTCGCCACTGCATCATATTTCATTTGGATTTTATAAAGGTGAGCATACATTCATTATCCATTGATAATGAATTTATATTCGCAAATTTTAATGTATAAAGTTAGGACGTAATTTTAGTTCATTCTTCTCAATGCGGGTTTTTATCCGCTCAGTAGCATTTGTATTTTCTGGAAGAGTCATCGTCAATAGGTCATACGGGGTTCAGTGGAATAGCATGTTCACACTATGGTTAAATTTAAGGGTATGTTGGATTATGTCCCGCCCCCTTTTAGTTATATGGTGAAACTTTCTTGTACAAATTTCGATGAATTGGAGAACAGCTCGTGGAATAATGAAAACTTTTGGCCCTTTTAGTGAGCGTCTGCAAAGGTCGTCTACAGGTTTTTTCTCGTCGCTTTTTCCGACTTATATGCTTTTTCTTCTATTTATGCTCATGTAATTGTAAACTGTACTGGTGGAAAAAGCTATCGAGATTCTTTTCGTAAATACTCTTTCAGGCAAAATAGTGGTAGGGGAAATCAATTAGTTCCCTTGTTACAGAGGAGTGGGACATTTGCGCCAGTCACCCGGTTTAATGTGACGGATAGTATAAAATATAATAAGAAAACTGAAAAAAAGTCTCTTTTTCTGCCGGGTGATAATTATCCTTCAAAGTAGATGTTATTTTTTCATTTATAATCATTTAACTTTTTCTTAAAGCAAATTCATTTAAACCATTATACGTATCTTGCATTGATGTTATATTTAATGACGTAATGGGCAGAGCGTTGGTATAGAGCATGGTTTTATCGGTTCAAATCTGTTTTTGTTCTACTCACCCATTGGTAGCTAAACCCATGCTATGCGATTTTCTAGATGGTATAAAATCATGGAAAAGATTCGGTACAGGAAAAGTATCTGTAAATTTACCCTTAATGTGTGTATTTCACATGCCTTAGGGATCGGTCACTGGTGAAGTCAACCTTCACCATTACATCGACTTTCGCTTTGAAATCTCTGCTTTGTAGAGAATTATAATTAATAGAGGAGTCATGACCGTTCTCGTTTCTGCATCATTTTAAACTTTTCCTTATGATACTTTATAGAGAGCTCGGTATTTCATGCATAGTCACCTAATTTAAAATGCCTTAGTGGCCATGGGCAATTAGTTTTCTTTTTTGACGCTTTCCTTTAATTTGTATAATATTTTGGCATAAATTCAGAGTGGGATTTTTTTCGTTGGCCAAATAAATATTTTTCTTACAATTTATGCATACTTTTTATATTGCTTTCCCCAGCATTTAATTTTTTTACGCATACGATGTTCAGTAGACGCTGAAAACGTATAAATTAAATGTAAAAACGTTCTTCAATGTGTAAAAATTTGCTGTTCTGTAAAAAAAAAATGTATCTGTTATATATTTTTACTAAATTCCAACTTTCAAATTAACATAGCAGAAGCTTTTGTCCCTCTAATATCTCATTTCATCGCATGGAAGAACTGGAGACAACTGATTTGGATTAAACGAAGCGCAGCTATCGTATATTTTGGTATTCCTTACTCCCCCATGGACCTTCGGTGGACTACCTTCATTGATCCGCACGGGCGTGAACACGAGCTTCACTGGGAAGGTTTCCTTTTCAGCCGTGGGGGAGGAGGGCTAAGTTTTGTGGAGACATTTCAGGGCCAGCTTAGTAAGAATAAGGTGGAGTCATTTGACTAATTCTAATTGCTCAAGTTTGATTATGTACCGCCGAGTGACCATAACGAATCTGGGAAAAGATGTAGTTAGCCACACAAATTTTTAACTTCATAGAGATGGTATAGATGAGCAAAAACTGGAAAGTGTGGGCTCGATTGCATGCGCTGAAGGCTGTTATTATTTGTGGAGGAAAGCGAGGTACTAGCATTGTTTGCGTTTTAAACTCGGAGAGGTTTTCAGCCATAAGAATTTGAGGTAATGCATATCTATGTATCGTGCTTAATTTTTGGGGAAAGTCACGTGATAAGCGGATCCGTCGTACACTCGTTAGTCATTTACATACTTTTGAGTAAGCATTATAACTCGAAGGTGCCTGATCTTTCTCTTCCTCCTATGGTATAAAAAACATCTTCTAAAGAGCTACTATCTACATTTTTGGATAAATATTTATTGCTTTTATATTTTAAATGTAAACTAATTATGGTAGCAGTTTTTAATTTACTGTTAGTACTACCTATAATTATAGATCACAATTATCTAATCATTTTCTTTGGTGTTCCTTTGAAGTTTATAAGTGTATTGAGGAGTTTAGAACATTAACCAAAAGTTTTTTACGCTTCTGTTTACTCTGTCAATTCCATTTTACTAAAATTCCGTTATATTCATCTCTTGTAGCCTGTTGTCTTCTTTAATTCATGACATTTAAGGCACTTAATCGTGTAATGCAAATGATAATAATACAAAAATACGACATATCCTACGTATTTCGTCTTCAAAAATTGACATTTTTTAAAAATTGTTTTTTTTTTTGCTTTAGAGTTATGAAAATTTTTGTGGCACTTAAGAAGCAGTTCTCATATTTCTTATTGCCACCGCTTATAGATGGACAACTTAAATTGTCTCCAACTTGATGAATTGATATGGTCTTCGAAAATCTTTCTTCTTTTCTGTGCGTCGTTATGGTAGGAACAGTAATTAGAGAAGAGGAGAAAAGGATGATAGAACAGTTCCAAAGGAAGAAAAAGGAATAATTTCTGGGCCCATTGCTTCTCTTTTCTTTGCAGAGTGCATGGGACAAAGAAAGAATCAAAGTGAAGTCGTTAGCTGTGAAAAATGAACTTTCATCCGGAAAAGTAAGATAACGAATCTAAATTATCCTCTCCCTGATAATCAGACTATATATCTTGGAGGACGAGGTTTTCTTAGTATTGACGTTAATTGTGATAAATTTTTCGTGTAAATCGCTCTTCTAATGCCTTTTATCTTTTCCTCAAACATGTGGTGAAACTGTACTTCATAACAAGAAGAGGTTTTCTATTACTGTATTTTTATAATACCTGCTAAGCCTATACTTACAATCTTATTGAAGTAAAAAAATGCGATAAATTTAGCATATAAATTTATTAAAATAATTATCGCGTATGTTAATATAATAAACTGCGTGCTTAATTGAAGTTTTAATGAATTACGGGCTGTATAATTCATTATCTATGGGCTGTAGTGCTAGAAAAATAAATATTACTTATAAGTTCGGTGATTACAGGAAAAAGAAAATCAAATTTTCACTTTTCATGGAGGCAGCATCTCTTTATCAGCTGAAAGTTTCATCCGAAATGTATTTATTATCTCGCCAGAAAATCGTCTTCTACCTTGGCTTACCTAAGGCGATTCGATGCCCTGATGTACGCACTTTATATGGAAGAACTTTTGTTATGAGTTGCAGTTGTGTAATTTAACATTTTCTCCCTTAACTCAATCTTCTACCCACTCCGCGGTGCTCTCCCGAGTATGTCCTTAAGCTGTTGCTGTCGTAATCATCCAAAAGTGGACTTTGATAACCTCACCCTAACTCCTCCCTCTTCCCTTCCGTATCTCCCCCTTCCTCGCCCCCCC
>LYUA01000031.1:563110-578973 GCA_002093875.1 Calopteryx splendens | reverse complement strand
GGACGGCTCGTGGCAGTGTAGGAGTGGGATGGATGGAGGTAGGCGGACGTTAGTTCTGATCTCGTAATGAACGGGGAAGGGTGGGAGGAAGGTGGTTAGGTGGGGAGAGGAGTTTGACGTAAGGGGAGAAGGAAGAGCCTTTTGCTAATGAGCGTGACGGTGATGGGTTCGGCTGTCGCAAAGGGAAAAGATACCTACAAATGGGTTTCCACCGAGGCTATATGGATATTCACTGTTTATCTGGGCTTGAAACCATTATATTCCCTTTTCCACTTATCTCCCCTTTTCCCTCTCTCACTCTATCTCTCATTCTCTGTATATCTTCCTCGCCAAATATTCAGCGCCTGGCTTCTACAAATGAGAACGTTCTCTTCTCTAAACTCCTTTTCTGTTCATTGCCTACAGCCAGCTCCCTTCTGGCCCATCTGTCCAGTCGGCCCTATATGCAGTTTCCTCACTTTTCGTATCGCGGTTCGGCTCCCTTGAAACAAAATATTGAACGAGGCATATTTCTCTCAGAAGGATCATTTTTGTACCAACTCGTTTATTTGTCGGGGGCTACTTGCTGTTGGTTGTCCGAGAGTGGCATACAGCTTATGCTTTCAACGTTACGTATCATCAGAAATGTGATAAGACAAGAACAGGTACAAAGGCAGTGTAGGCACCTCACGTGAGTCTAGCATAGAATCATATATTTGCTCCATCGAATTACTTTGATAGTATATTCTACCTTCCGTATTTAGGATAATGAGATTTCATTTTTGTTTTTTACTCGGATTTTCAATTTTCCGAGAGTAATAATGTATTTGGTGAGCTGTCACCTTATTTTCTGAATATGAATTTTAAAAAATCAATCAATTTCGATGAGACAGTTTTGAAATACCGGATTTACTATGAGATCACGCGGGACTAAAACACAAGGGCTCAGATTTTAGAGACATTGCTTTTTGGTGTTTGGAGGTGGATTGTTTATAGTACGGTCCATAGTACAGCATAATTTTTGAAAATTTTCAAAAATTATGCTGTCAAAATTAAATTTCAAATGCCTTATGGATCAAATTATAAGAATTAAGTTGTCCATTTCTGATGAAATTCATCATCAAATGATCAGAGTTGTATTATTTTTATGTAAAATGTTTGGTCCAATTGAATTATTTTTGGATACCGAAAGCCTGTGAATCTTTAGACTGACTGACCGCTTTTTGAACACTCCTCAAAAACAGCTAACACCCATAACATCCTTCTATCATTTTCAAATTCACAAAATAAATTTAAATCTGTACATCCTGGATGCGATCGTAAATTAGTAAATTTAATTATTTTACCCTCCCACGGGAAATTTTCGAGCGCGCAACAGTTGAACATTGCGCAAAATGTGCAGGGATTATTAATAAACATGGGTGGTATGTTTAGCGGAAGAAATAATGCCCACACTGAGCTGCAGGCCTTGGCCCGGAGAAATTTACAGCCGTCCCCTAATTCCAGCTCCTCGTCCTTTATCTTTCCGTTCGCGCTTCCCTCGGCTGCTTTCTCCCGCCCGCCCGTCACTCCCTTGGCCTCTCCCCCCCCTCATTTCTTTCTCGCTCTCATGCCTCCGAAAACCCAATCCACCTCACTCCCCCCGCTCGCATCGTCCCTCTTACTTTCCCTCCGTGCCCCCTCCCAATTCATTCCCACGTCCTTCCTCCTCCCATTACCTTGCACGCGTACTTTGTCTTCGTCTCGCGACTTAATCCCGGCTTCTTACCTACGTCATCAGCATACTACAGCATCAGCACCTCACCCTTTTGCTACGCTGCTCGTGGCCTTTCTTATCCCCCTTGACGTTTTATGCCCACTTTTCTTCTCACATAAGCATTTTCTCGGGAGGAAGTTTGGTGGGCGCATAATAGTTTCTTTTTAAGGGTTCGAAGGCTTTTGAAATGGTTTACGCGAGCAAGGAAGGTATTAACGCAGCGTTGGTCGGGGAGCAGTTTTAAAAATGTTTGAAATCGAGTATACACTCTGAGGGTGATAGCGGATTCTATCTTTTAACGTTTTGAAAGGGGAGATAAATTTTACTGTCCGTGTCCATTGATAAATTTTGCGATTCCTCCCGTGGAAACAGATTATCTCGGTTGGAGTCAAGGTATTATGGGTGTATGCATTAATTCAAACGGTAGCCTTCCCATTTTTTAAGTTTACTGCGAACTGTTCCTTACCAAAATTTTGAACCCGCAAAATAGCAGATACTTAATTTAACGGCAAAACATGCATCAAACCCTGGGAAATTTTGATTCATAATAAAGGACGGTAATTCATTTCAAAGCTCTTTCACGACGGAGTGACAGTGCGACAATGGGAAGTCAGCAAATTTACGTGCTGTATTATACGCACACAAACGACTCTATTGTTTCCAAAACAACAAAATTTCATTCGGGATAATGGCGCTTTCATTTTCACGGGCTTTTCAAAATAAAAATGTACCAATAAAAACGTGACCGTCCTTTTGTCTTGGCAGCTTCATGATTCATCTTTTAATTTTATTTACCAAAAAGCATGTATTAAACCCCTGCTATGGGAAATTGACGAAAAATAATAAAAACTGCATTGTGATTGCTATTTATATAATTTTGTGTTCATATTATCTTCAAAAGTAATATTATTTTCCTGTTTTGCAAATCCTTTTGGGTAAATGGATTATATCATAATCTCCAAATACACGCTCTGAAAGATTTCAAACTACTTTTCAGCTGTGTCACCTGAAAAGCTATGTGAATCTTTGGAGGGTATTTTACTTCAAACGCTTTGTCATGAAATGGAGGCATGAAGCGCAGAAAAATTGAAATAGATTACTATATTACCGGTTATGCGTTTGAGTTTTTGGTATTAATGGTGGATAAAGTAGATTCTAGTTTTCTATACTCCACTTTTCACACGTTTATGTTCCCTCGTCCCCTTAATATCAAGTATAAAACCGATGCATTTGTCCACTGTTTCTAATTTTAATCAAGGTTTTCATTTAACGAAGTAAATTAAAATAAAATAATTATCCGTTGATGATCTCAAAATTGTTTAAAATTCCTTGTACTACAACCATTAAATTGTATTTTCAAGTACATATCAAAGTAAAGGAAGGAAAGTTTTCATTTCAAGTTATATGCATTTTCCATTAGCTCGTTCCAAAGATTGTGCTACAAGAGCTATAGAAGAGCATTTATATGCTTGAGAAGAGGTCGAGTACACGGTTAATAATAATTTGAAAAAGAAATGACGGTGTCTACAGTATAATTTAGCATTATTGTTTGTTATTAACATTGTTTCCTAAGACGTTAAAAAATTTTGCGATGTGACTGAAAAATATTTTGGAGCTGAAGAGTGGAGTGAAAATTTTCTATTTTACCCTTGAATTAGTAAATATGCACTTTTCTTGTATCAATATTTCGAAAATTTTATGAGAGCAATAGAACGTGGCGCTGGTATATTTTAGCTGACAAAGAGATTTATGATATGAAACGTCATGTTATCACAAGCCGTTATATTTACTCATTGCTGATCTGATTCCAATGCACATATACTTTATGAAAACTCCTTTAAAACTTACTTCATGTAATTACATTTATTTTTCAATGCACAACGTCGTAAATTCTGTCTAGTATTTTTCTTAGATTTTTTCAAATTTAAGGTATTCCACCATGTGAAGTGTGAAGAATATTTCAGTGGTACTTGCATAGGTTAAAGGATAATTTATAAAAAGTAAAGATTTTGGTGAATTAAGGAGATTGGAGACGTCCACATTGTATGGGTTCGGCCAGGAACAGCCTGGATGGGTGACTATACAGGGGTGAACTGAAGTGAACTATTAGCCTGAATGCCTTTGATGTTTGGGCTCCCTTGTAGAGGAGGCACTAAACATTTCTCTCCAGAGAAATCCAATCACTCATATTAGAATTAATTATTTCCTTTTCGATGAAAGAGTGCAAGGAGATCAATCCAAGCCATTCAATTCGACTGATATAAAAGGGGTGCACACTCCAGTACCTAAGAGATTTTCATCTGGATTTCCATTCATGGTGTTTTCGTTGAAAATTAACTAAAACATGAGAGAAATAATTCCTTCTTTGTCTGATTTCTCTTTTTATTTTTAGCCATTGCCATAATTTTCATTTAGACTTCAGCATTAAAAAACCTTTCCAGCTCATCTATAAGAAAAAAGAAAATTGTTGTGAAGTTAATTTTATATATATATCAGGATTGGTAAATTAACCCTTTAAAATAATTTTTAGATGAATCAGTTGAATTCAATTAGTTTTTGGAGGCATATTAAAATTTTATGTCGTGGTACCGATGGATCAGATCCTTTATTTGGATCCAAGATGGCTACTCCTCACCTGTGCGTGATTCCCACAGTATTGTAAAATTGGTTATGATCCGGAGTTTTGGCTTTCCAACCCAAGCACTGAAAAATGAGCACTGATTCCATTTATTACCATTACCTCTCTCTTATAGCTTATAGACTATTTTTCTCCGTCTTCATTTATCTTTTTATCATTTCTCAAAGCGCTCCACTCTCACTGTCCACCCGAGACTTTCTGTGTTATCCCTCACTTACCCATCTTCCGTTCCAGTTCCCCCTTCTTGGGAGGTTTCATATTTTCTTCCTGTCTTCGCCATCCCCATCGGGTGGACTAAACTTCACCCAATGTCTCTTGCCTTCCCTTTTCACTTATCGTTTCGATATCCACACCATTTGTAAGGGGTCTCAAAAACTTCGGCTATTTATCCTCTTCTCGTGACTGTACTTTGATTTTATTGCTTCCATTGCTGTCCCTACAGATGCTTGTTTCATCTTTTTATCTGAACAGGAGCTCTCAGACGCCTCTTTCTTTTATTGGTAAACTTTATGAATTACCAGGCAGTGTATTATGTGCCCGATCGAATCTTTCGCTATAAAAACAGAAAAATATGTTGCTCTTTCCGAATCAAACATTTTTATTTTATTTCTATTAGTCTGCTGTTAATGCTTGCGCTCACACCCTCAGCATAAAAAAAACTTTTTTTGGACCTATGTTATTTGTTTTAACAGCTATTCTTTAACTAGCTCGAACCTGTTACCCAAAATGGGAATTATTTTAGTGCAATTCATAATAAAAATTAAGGCTGTAATAAAAAAATTCCCATTGAAAATTAGGAAAAATCAACAAATTTTGTTACATGTTTAAAACGTGATGCGCCTTATGTATCTTATGTATTAAGATGCATAATTAACTTACTAATTGCCTCACCGCTTGAAATGACGAATTGATTCTTTCTGCTTTTTCCTCAGCTTTGGCAGAAACGTAATGACTTATCAAATGCATCCGTGAAAATATACCAGTGTAACTCATAGATATGTCGCTAAAATGCGTTATTTGGCTTAATGTTTGCTTACGTAGATATATACACACACGTAAGGCGAATTCTTACGAGTAGATACAGAGGTACACTCCGGACAAATAAACTATAAAATGGCTAAGCCTTCCGATCGTGAAAATCTTCCAGCATCTCGTGTTTGCAAAAGTCTTTGAAGTAAAGCGAGAAAACGTTGTTGCGTTCCATTCTACCGCTACTACCTCTTGGGAGGATGGGGAATTCGTCGGGATTTGATATGAGCGAGGACTAGGTGGTATAGATGGGTTGAATGAGAAAGTGATCATAAGTATGGCGGTATTGGTTATCCAAGTGGGTATCTTCCAAAGAATTTCTCATTCCTCCAGCTGTGGCAGTGTCCTTTGCGCATCGGCTATTTGTGGATATTCTAGGGCAGAAAGGCACAACGTTATCGTCGAATAGCGGCCCTCAGTCCCATAGAAGTACCCAGGCCCATGACTCTTCCAGTTCTCGTGAGATCCTCTCTGAGGCTGGCGAGAAAGCTGCAATCGTCCTCCACCAAATTTGACGGCGTGTAGCTGTGTGAAAGGGAATAAAAACGGCAGGGAAACTTAAATGGACACGAAGCTTTTACTTGCTGCCATATATGAATGTTTTTATCCGATTATAGGTATACTCTAAAGGTGCGCACCATCAATATTCATAATGACAGATTAGATTTTGGTTTCCCTATTTTATTGGCAATAAAGGATGGGCTTGAAACATCTAGGACAGTTATTTCTTTTTAGAAGGTACTTCTCTAAGTAGAATTTGTAGAGGTACATACAAAAAGCGTTCCTCCATCAATGCAAAGGACATGAATTTTAAGATTTGTAGCTATGAATTTAAAATGCTCATTTTTTACTTTTATTTTTTTGTCTTAGGAAGTGTTTCTAATAAAATGACTACGTGTAATTTCGAATTTATTTGATCTACTTGAGGTAAATAAACGTTATTCTGAGCATTTGATGGATTAAATTTGTATAAAAATCCTTTGTATCATATTCCTACTTCATGATTGACTGCTTCTATCAATTATTAATTATTTTTCTTAATTTTCCGCAGTTATGTAATTAACGGACGGAGCTAAAATGCCTCCCTCATCCTTAAAGACACTGTGGTGTTTTATTTATATCATTATCATTTGTTTCCTGGAACTATTCCTATGCACTAATTTCCGTTAACCTCTTTATTTACTCTTACTTTTTATTTGTATTCATGCCCTCTGTTACCCTTTTCAAGTAGGTTCTTTTTCAATATTAGCATTTAATATATGCATGATTTTAAATGTCAATACTTCAGCAATTTTAAAATATTTTTGTTCCGGCCTCTTTATTTGTTGGCTCTTGCATTTTCTTTCTGTGCATTTATTCAGACTGCACTCGCACATCTTTGGAGCAGAAATCAGATTTTTAACAGAGATTTAGACGAAAATTGAATGTTTATAGAGGTTGATAGAGGCTTGTTGAATTTGATGAACATTTGTCTCACGTGGGAGCTTCTGATGAAAATGAGGATTTGTATATTGTTTGAAATCCACCTCTTAGTTGGTAATTTACAGTATTACACAATATGAAATTTTAAATGCATTTAGCAAGTGATATTGTCATTATTAATCTTGAAAAGCATAACATTACAGTTTAATATTCTTTTCTCAGTGTATTTAAAAAATATTAATGTTTGAATTTCACGTTGTCATTTATTAATTGTCGCTTCAAATTTAGATTAAGCAGATGTGATTTTAGCCTGGTTGACTTAACCTTTATAATTGTTGTTTGATATTTTTATGATACACACTATAGTTAATGATGATAGATCTGTCAATGATGATACAACCTGCTGGAAAAAGTTAAATGATCAAAAACACATTTACTTCAAAAAAAGTAAACATATATTTTGTGTGTGCGGTGCATGTAATGAATAACATTAGGTTTCTTTGAGAACCGCTAAAAGAGGTATCATGCTTAATTTATTTCATCTTGATGGTAAACACCACCGTTTCTCATCATTTCTCGTCGTCCATGTCAACTTTCCTCGACATTCAAATATTCCTGGCACTGCCTTCCTCCGAAGGCCTTCAAACCCGTTCACCATCGTACGCAATATCCCATCCACCTTTTCATTTCCTTTTATTCGATTGTCATTTTTATGCTTCGTTCAGTGTAATGTTAACATTTCAAAGCTTTGTCCTTCCCCGTATCCTCCCCTTAATCTTCCCACTGTCGGAGCCTTAAATAAAATTCCTTTCCCATAACAATACCTTGACATAAAATTGTCCCTCTACCTCTTTCTAACCACGAGATCCCACGCATAAGCGTGCTTGTCCTTCACTCCCACCCCTATCTTTCCTTGCTACCCGAATGACTCACTACCCGTTTCCAATCGATCAAATGACGGACTTCTCCTTTTTCTCTTTTACCACCCATTTCCTTACGATATATTTTCCTGGGACAAATGCTACGTCGTTGCATTATTATTATTCAAGGTTCGCGACTCTCAGATATAGCCATCATCCTACCCTATGCAATTGACCCTTGAACTTTTTTAAATTCGATTTTAGTCCCTTGGGTTGAAAGTTTGGCATCGATATATTTCAGAGCAGAATTTACATTTTTCGAAAAAGGATTGAATGAGTGTTGAACTTATTGCTCTTGATCAAGTAAAAGAAATATTAGTTACATTCGCTAATGATATTAAAGGTGCTAGTTACAATTAACTTGTTTAAAATATGGCAGATTCTCACTTGATGTTTTTGCACAAGCCCAACTGTACTATTTTGAAATGCAATATATACCTATGCCAACATGAGTCCAAAATTTTATTGTTAATGCCTCTCGATAAATATGTTGGTAATTTTTGGGACAGGATGTTTGAATGTTTCTATGATACTGGTGCTGTAAAGACCTAGATAATTCTGAATTCCTAGACCTTAAGAAATAGTGACTGCGCTACATTTTGTGTATTCCGTTCATGAGAGTACTAAGTTACAGCAGAAAGTCCAGACCCTGAGCGGGAATATAAACTTGGATTTAATAACTTGCTAATATCAAGTCCTAACAGCTGTGCTAGCCCAGATGCATTTTCCGTATTATATCCTGCTAAAATTTCAAAAGTGAATTAAATAAGTTTTGAGCGTTTAACATTGATAAGTGAGCTTCCACATTAATCTTCATTCAACCCATAACCGTGCATAATTTCCAGAACCTACCAATGCCTCCTTCAAAATGAATTGGGACCCAGATTTTAAATCTCTGCCAAATGCACGGGAAACGGCGGCTGAGTCATACACTCTCAGCCCTGTCTTTCGCGGAAAAAGAAAACTTCACTCGTCGTATTAAGGAGGGATTCCATGGAAGTGAGACGAATGTCGCGATGGAAGAGATGTGGGCAGTGAGTGCGAGGAGATGAAATGTGCGCTCAAGGAGACGCGGGAATTCGGACTGAGAGCGTCTTCCGATTCACCGATCCCGGGTCCTACCAGCACTAAGAGAGAGAGATATTAGAGGGAAGGGAAGGGCCTGGTGTGTGCAAGGAAAGGAATAAGGAAAGATTTTTCTTTTTGTTGCTGCTCGCTGGAAAAAAAATCCTTTCAGTCACATACGTCCGCACAATGAGTTCCCTTTCTCAAAGTGTGAAAAGTGTTACGATCCGTCTTCTCGCCGGACGCGCTACTCCAGGTCTTTTTTTTGTCCTTCTTTCCGTGTGTGTGTGTTTACTTTTTTCCCTCCGTATTCATTCGTGTGTGCTGGATGAGGTTGTGCGGGAACGGCATCCCATTTGTGGGATATAAAAGAGGGAGGGGAGAGAGGGAGAGTAGGATAAAAAGTGACGTCAAAGAGTTTCTTTTTTCCGTGGAAAAGGTTTTATTTGGTCTTTGTGCGAAAGGATATAAAAGGGAGTGAGAGGGACAGTGTGGGAGGGAAGGAAGGAGGCGTATACTGGAAGGTTTGAAGGAGAACAAACACCGCTGATGAGAGAGCGGGTTCCGGTGAAAAGCTTGCGATCAAGATCCCCCATGCCGCCCGGCCATGATTTCTTTCATGCCCTTAGTGTCTCTTATTGCTCATCTCGTACGGATAAACATTTGAGGAAACCTAATTTCTTGTATTTCAAGTAATATTGATCACACGCAACCAGCATTGATACTTACGGTGTTCACGGTCTGATCGAAGGGTTTTCCTCCCCGTGGTCTCTCTATTGGTTAGTAGTAATAGTCCATCTTTATTTAACGAGATATGTGTTGTTTTTTTTAATTTGAAATATGTGAAATGTTTTAGCTCCCTGATTCTCTCTGAAGGGGTTGTAACCTAAGGAGGGCCATTTTTGGGAACAAGATGACCGTCCTTAATTTTTTATCCCCGTCGTTTTCTTTCGTCATATTCGTCTCCTCTTTTAAGCTATCCAGGAGAGGAAATAAATGGAGCAAGATGACTGGGAGATGGACTCTCTTGAGAGTGAGAGAGAGAGAGTAAAATAGGGGAGGAGAGATGAAAAGGCACAAAATGGAACACGGAATCTCTGAGATGAGAAGTGATGTCGGACCGTAGTGTGTGGGTGGAGATGCGATGACAATATGGACGTGCCCTGGTGCCTGCGCGTGTGTGCTTGGGGTGGGAAGGAGAAGGATTTGAATGGTGGGGGAGAGGCTTAGGGGTGAGGGAGGCCGGAGGTGGGAGAGAGATAGTGAGGTTGGAATGGAGATGGAGAGAAGGAGTGTTGCGGGGGAGAGTGGTATGGGGTAGGAATCCGTGGTGGACACGTATTTCGTCTCCTATCTTCTTCAGCTCCAGAATCCGATTTATCAATCCACTTTGAGATTTCTTACATCCCCTTACCCCATTCCTTTCCCCTTTCTCAATAAAATTTCTTAAATCTCGTTGCCTTTTCCTGTAGTGTATGTTAAAATTCCCGCTTCTGTAGTAGTGTTAAAGTCAGAATAAGGACTTCGAATGTAGGTTTTCGAGGGTAATAGTTACTATTAGATGTGTTTTTCGGGTAGCACCGCGCAAAAATATATTTATATTGACAATATTTTTTTATATTTTCTTCGAACCTGAAGAGGTCGACAGCAAAATTGGAGATATTGATCAATGCAAATGCACTTTTACGCCGTGCTACCCGAAAAACACTTTTAATAATCAGAATAGGACCTAATAATCCTCTTTTCAAAAATCATTTTTCACTTTGAAATATCACTCCGTTATTTTTCATTTAGTTCATAAAAATTAATTTTATTATTATGATGATTGACCTGATAAAATGGTTAGTGAGTAGTGAATAAACTTAAATGCTCAACGATATCTCATTCCATTTTTTAGTTCAGGAGCAAGTGGGAATGAGTGTTTGAACCAATTGTAAAATGGAGATATTAGCAAAACTCAACGAATCTTTAACCAGTTTTCCCTGCCACATTTGAATGCATTTTATGGAGAGCTTAATTTTCATGCAAACGTGGGCTTGAGAGCTTCAAAGCGGTGGGCCTATTTTATAAGTACTTATTTATGGTATTCTATGCGTTGCGGACGGTTATAAATTGTCAAATAATAATTATAAGAATAAAAGGCGCTAATGACTCTAAGTGAAGAATCATTTTGTATTTCCTTTAAAGTATCATATTTAACTAGACATTTTAATGTTTTTTATATTTAATCGATTATTATAATAATTTTCTTTCATTCAGGTAGTGTGATTTTCATGTTTTTTCATTCATTTTTATTTGGTTACGCTAATTATACTTAATCCTTTGTTTGAGTTCCCGTTCTATTATCACACGATCAATGGCCCGTTCATACAATTCAGCGGCCAAAGCTATTAACCTATCTAATGAGTGGTTATGTTTGTATTATTAAACTCGCTTTGCCCAGGCATCATCTTCTTTTATCCTATCCCACTGTTCCATATGCTTACATGGATGGCTCCTAAGTATTTGAACTGCTGCTGGCCATTAAAATCACGCAGATTACTCCCTCCGGGCTCTCTAAGACATCACTTCGGATAATCCAATTTTACTTGTAAAACAATTTCGAAAGGCACTTTTTTTGAGGAGGAGAGGGGCATTTACTTATTTAGGTGAAACTGAGAGTACCGTGGAGTCACCATTACCAATTACTTTTACAGTACTATCTCCAATTCTCAGATTGCGAAACTTTCCGGATACACCTTTACAACCTTTAAAGAAAATACACTTTTTTTAAAACTGGGTAACAAGTTTTCGTCTCTTTAAAGTTTTCTATTTCCTATAATTGAATCATTATTCTGTGCACGTATGTACTATTAGTGCCGAGCAATTTTTTTGTGAACGACTTGTTGTGACTAAATTTTTATGCTTAACTTGCTCCTCTCGGTAGGTAAACACGCCGCACTCCTAATGCAGTAGATTAAAAAAAATAAAAATTGTACTTTACCACTGAACGTCCGTTTTAGCTTGTGAGTAGTTTAACTCTTTGGTACCCCAGGTCTTTGCTGTCATGTTCTTTTTTATCCCGTTCTTGATTATTAGAATTATGTCCTCATCTGGAAAGACCATATTTTTAGTTGTATAAGAGTTGAAAAACAGCCAATCCCTTTACAATATAAATACAAATTAGGAGTAAGCTCACTCGTAAATAAATTATGAACTTGTAATTCCTTGTAGCAAGTATTACAGCTTATTTTCTGAACTACGGCATGCTTAATCTTCTCTATGATTTTTCATCATTTTATTTTGTCAAGTTCATGTTATCCCATTAGCAATACTTTTTTTGCCTTAGTAAACAAAATATACATTTAAAATTATTTATTTACTCCATTAAGGTTGAATAAAGAGGGTGAATTTGTTTAAATTTATCTTTATATAAATGCTATTTAGCAATAAAAATTAGATTTTACTTTGACATTTAAACAGATTATATACGCATAATATTTTGTGATGAGATCACATTTTCTGTCGAATATCAGAACTCTTTCATTTTTGTGAATAAGTATTCTATATGAAGTGATTACATGTTTAGTTATTGAGCACTTGAGAGGATTAAGAAAGGTGATATACATTGCTACATAATATAATAAAGGCATTGAATTATGTGATAAGTAAGCGAGTGTACTACTAATTTTACGAGTGAAAAAACCGTTGATATAAAATTTCTTCAAGTTTTGGTATTAAGTGCTGAATTACAACATTCATTGTGTGATGAAATATCAAATTTATGTCTTATTTCCGTATTCAGTTACGCTTTTAATGATATTTTACTGTGCTTTTTTTTCTGCATGGTTATTTCACAACCAAAGTGGCTATTTATATCAGACAAAAGTATATTTAAAATTACATTTCAACAGTTACGTACATTAAACTCCGTCTGCATTTTTGTATATTATAATAATATTTAGTTGCTAAATTTTCATGTTTCAAAATGTTTTACTTCAAATTTATGTTATATTTAAGTCCTAGTATTACCTTTTTTTATGCATTGCTTTTACAAAGCCAAAAAATGACATAATTCTTTTCTTCCTTTTTGACAGATTGACCCGAAGGTAGCCTTCCCCAGGAGAGCTCATCCAAAGGTAAGCTGGTTAGAAAGTTAAAATTTTATAACATTAAATGCTAGTGTTTAACTCTCCCCTTATTTTTCAAAATGTAGCTAAACTAATTATTTTTGGTGAATAAGCATGCGAAAATAATGTTACCAAGTTAGCGTTCTTTTTAAATCCTTCTGCAGAGGCAGTTAGTTGGTGCTCGGATTTTCGCGATACATGTAATGTATTGTAATGGAAGTCGGAATTGCTAATTAATTTACTCGCGGAATTGATTTTACATCAAAATTTGGTTAATATCGGAGTTTTAAAAATTTAATATGTACA
The DNA here is from genome assembly GCA_002093875.1 of Calopteryx splendens. NCBI lineage: Eukaryota > Metazoa > Arthropoda > Insecta > Odonata > Calopterygidae > Calopteryx > Calopteryx splendens. The sequence goes on along the minus strand of LYUA01000031.1, from coordinate 565,749 downwards.
TTTCCTTACTTGAAAGACCGTAAAGTTATTTTTTCTTAAGTATTCCTGTAGCCGGCTGTAGTAGTTATCTATAATTTCCAGGCCGAAGCACGATTTTCGTGTTAATTGAATGATGTTGGACTTTTGCTACGTTGTTTATGAAATTCCAATACGAAAGCCGTGATAGATTTAGCTAGCAGCTTACCTTCTTTGAATGCTATTTCTGATTACCGAAGTCTATACTCGTGTATTTCAATAACATGGTCTCTTTGCCTTTGATTTAATTTAAGCGCAAAATAGGTTAGGGAATGGGACAATTAATGGAGATATCAAGCTATAGAATTTATAGTTTGTATAAGAGAAATATTCTCATCTCCAGCTGAATAAAGCAAAAAAAAACTCGAATTAACAACGAAAATAAACGGGAGTTGTGTATTATGCAGTGTGGTGACATTGGAGTCGTGGGCTAAGAAGATTGCATATTCATCTTCTCCTACTATTATGAGACGCTTCCGTTCGAGGATTGCTCTCAATATGATTGCCTTTTGCTCTTAGTCATCCCTAAATAAATTGTCAATTCACGGAAAGACATGCACTCTTTCTCTTTGCCAACGTACCAACCTAATCTATCCATTTTTTTCGAAATTCTTCAATTTTTATTGCTATTGCAACGCTGATTTTTTCTTTCTGATTTCAGTTAGTCTTGTTATTTGCGCCCGAATTTTCTTTATCTAATATTTCCATAATAAGTTCTACTTACCTCAAATATTCATTAGTTGCATTCTTTCATCTCCTTTGGCTTCTGACACGCTTACCAACAAATCTCTTTCCTGGAATTGGCCTGAAATACTGTGTATGAAAAGCTGTATTTTGGTACTTGGTGTAATATATTTTAGCATTTATCGAAAATGACCGCTTCCATGGTATATTATACAATATTTATAGGATTTTTTCTGCTACTATTTCGTGTTTGAACCAAGAAAATCTGTTTTATAGGAAATTATACTATTAGGATTAATTTTATAATAGTGGTGCCGTGAAATAAGCTATTATAAGTGTCTTTCATTCATTTGTTTTCATCAAGGTGTTGCTACTATTTTTTTAATTGCCATGATATTACGCTTTGAGGGATAACATATTTTTAGTTCTATTGAATCTGTACTACTGCGTCTACAGATTTTATTTCCGCAAATACGTTTTATGTGGCTACCGTGGACTCTCCTAGCAAACAGCTCTTATCTTAAAGGTCTTTTTCTTATTAATTTTAGTGAATGTGAAATCTTTTATCATCATTTTTCCAATTCCATTTGTCCTCTCATTTTAAATTTGAATTGAAAATTATTTCTCTCCTAAATCTCTTTAATACCCACTCCCGGGGGTTTCACGAACCCCTACCGAAGTTAATGTTTTTTCCTCTTGTATATAATAGAGGTTCGCCCCTCTCGTGTATGATAAGAGAAGATTTTCATGACTTCGATTTAGTATTCCAGACGCTAAATACTCTCCCTGATACTTGAAGTTTTCTTAGGAATAAAAAAACCACTTAAAACCTCTCGCTCATCCACTCTTCAAAACTCAGTCCTTCACTCACTCGGACATCTTCGGTCACCCGTTGAAATTCTGTAGCCCTAAGGAGTGGGCGTGCTCTTTTTCCTTTCGTACTTTCATTCATTCATTCAGGCATTCGCTCTCATTTCTTATTTTTTGAATTTTCGAGAACATCAGGATAAGATTCTGAAAAAAAGGGTGGTAGGTTTTGGCAGTGTTAGTATTTTCTAATTATATTTCTGTCTAATATATTAAGCACGCATATCTGGTACACCGTTAAGCTAAGCGAAATTTGGACAGTCGAGTATTATCCACTTTTCCAAGAAAACGACAATAGTGGTTTTGAAATAGAATAATTATAAAAACTGGGAAGCCGATCATGTCTAAGGTAGTAGTAAAACACGAGAGAATATGGGAATATTTATCAAGGAAAATTTAATATTCCTCCCCTTAAGATAAACAGAACTCAGTCTAACCACTCGAACATCGAGAGAATACATTCATACGCCGTCCAATGCTTAAGAAAGTTTCATATTGTAATGTACTAAAAGAAACGGCGCCGTGCGTAGCAATTTTCTTAACACTTGAGAGAGGGAGATGGGTGGGATTGACTGGGAGGGATGGGAAGGCGAACTCGGGTTGTGAATGTGATTTAAAATTTTTCTCGTCGAAGTCTTGTTTTTCTCGTCTCGACGCTCTTTCTCGCGGAGTATTTTTTCCGCACTTTTCCATTGACATTCCGCGCGGAACATTTCGAGTATTCAAGGGCCCTCATCCCTTGTTCGCCTTCTCCTTCGTGTGCCTCTCTCTCTATCCCCTTCTTCCTCCTCTCTCTCTCTCCATTCCGTTTTCGTGCGGGAAAAGTTAAAATGACGTGATATAAAAGTCTTAATAATGACAATTATCCCAAAAAAATGGAGTATCATCAACTCCTTTTTAGAGAGAAAGACAGAAGTGGTGGGAATCAGTTTTGTTTGGGATTGATGGGGGGTGGACGAAGGTGGGAAGGGTGGAAGAAGTGCGGAAGGTTGACGGGGGCGAGACAGCAGGAGGTGCGTCGGGGTGTGGGCGGAAGAGGGGGCGCGGGTGGGGGAGGGGTTGAAAAAGAGAGG
>LYUA01000031.1:539282-555948 GCA_002093875.1 Calopteryx splendens | reverse complement strand
AGGGGAGAGGAGGCGGGGGTGGGGATGGGTGGTGTGGAGGGGGAGGGGGAAGCGTTGGGACGTATGTAGGAATGGGAGCAATGTGACAGAGGTAGATTAAGATTTTCGGGTGGAAAGACAGGGAATCAAAAATTTTGAAGGAAAAGCAAAGCTTGTTTAACACGATACTTCAGCTTGTTCCTCTCTGAGTTCCTTTAATATAGACACCAAAACTATCAAATAAGTTTTTTTATAAAGGTTGCATAGCTAATTGATACAATTTAACTGGAGAAATGTAAGTTGTTAAAAATGACAAAAAATATAATTTTGACATAATTTCAAGACCCAATTTGGGAGCACATAAACGGTATTACTACATTTATCGAGCCTGCACAAGATGTGGGAGAAATGAGTGAAACTTCATAAATATTATTCTATTAAAACTATAGTTTCCCTCTGTATCATACTTTGTCAATGAAAGTAATTATTTTTGTCCGCGTAATTTAAACTCATTTGTTTGTGTGATTAATTGTAAGACCTTATTACAGTCATTTTTATCCTATTGTTTTAGTGAAATGATCACCTATGAAACGCTTTCTCGCACAAAGTTTTTCCAAAGTAATGAAATCCAATTATGATTGCATATCTAATTTCCCAAATCCTTTCCCCTTGGTGAAAAGTGAAGCCTATTATGTCATTCCCTTCGTAAGTTTGAAAAATCACTCTCACCACTAATTTTAAATGGGCGATATATAAGATCGTAAGGACACTCTTATTCTATCTGTACCTTTAATATTCTTTTTTCTGAGGCTCCTTTTCTCTGGTGCCCTCTTCTCTGTTCAATCTACTATCTCACATTCTTCATTCCGTTGTAACCAGAGATCGAGTTATAAGGGTAACCACGGAAGCGAGGGTCTTTGACTTATTCATAGTCTTATCTTGAACTAAAACGTTGCAGTGTTACTTTGAGGTTGCTTATTTTCCATTCTGCCCCATTGCTCCTCCCTAGTCATTCATTATTCTTTACGGTACCCCTGACATGCCCCCTACTCACCATCCCAAAAACTTTTCCTTAACTACTCCCAATATTTTTTACGCTCTGATATTACCGAGCCGACCGGAACAAATACTTATCAACCTTCTTTCAACTCTTTTGCACATTCATGCATTAAGTTCTCCTAATAGAGTAAAGGTTGGTTGAAGCAGAAAAGCACAATGCAATTATTAATAGTTAATTAACAGAATTAATTATAGTTCAGAACACAGCGTGCCCGTTAAGGAAGAACTCTATAAGTTATCATTTGTATGTTGCCACACTTATTAACATGACTGTACTAAAGTGAAAATTTTATATATTATTCCATAAACACGGTGTGAAAATTATTCTGTCAAGAAAATTTTAATTTTTTTGCATTAATTGCCTAAAATATCCTAAAAAAGGTCGTTTTGCAGTATGATACGGGCAAGCTATAAGCTTTTAATAGCTGTAATAATTTTCCCAGTATCTGAATTAACTCTGCGTTCAAAACTATTAAATGGCATGTTTTTTGAAAAAGATAATCAATGAATTAAAACTAATAATAAATCATTATTCATATAATTTTTTAGGTTAGTGAACTCTTGATAGTATGCATATATTTATTTTATTTACTGTCATTATGTGCCTAAGATAATAGTAATTGTTGAAGTGGTTGTACTTAGTGTATTCACTTCAATTTGTAATGGAATGAATATTTTTCTGTCATTCATTCTTAGATAAGAATTAAAGGCAATAGTTTTAGAAAAAAATCTAAAGTAATAATTAATGAATATTACTCCTCATATTGCAGTATTATGGTAAATGGCAGAGCATTTAAAATATAAGCAAAGATATTTAATTGTTCATACATCCTAAAAGGCATTTTTTAAGCCTTCGAGTTTCTATTTGTTCACTAATTCAGAAGCACCGAATTTAGTAATGGGAGAAGATGATAGCAGGATGGTCAGTCTTAAATCATAATTGGATTTTCGAATTGGTAGGTTTTTCCATTATAATAATTCAATAAATCTTGTCATTTGTTTGTAGCGAAGAATTGTCCAGAGAGTTAGATCCTCTTCTACCCTTTATATTTTCTCAGTTTCTCACCACGGTATTTTGCTCGATCTGGCACAGCCAGGATTCTGTGATAAGAACTAGAGAAAAATTTCGGATCAACCCCACGATGGACGAATGTCGTTCGCTTGTAGTTCCTCGCTTGAGGTCCGTTTTTTTGGGAGAAAGTATAACGTTTAGAAATTATTTTTTAGGAGGAATGGGTCCAATACCCTTTACATTCTTAGTTATCCTTAATACGTTTTCCAAGAATTTCAATTCTAGCTCATTGCACTGATTTTGTACAGTTTATTTTAAACGTCGTTGATCGGTAATAGACATTTGAATTGGATTTTATAGAACCCAGTTAAATGCGGACTTCCATCTGTTAATTTTTACTTTTCTTCGTTCGGTTTTGTTTTATTTATTTCACAGTAGAAAAATTGTAGTCTCCTATTAAAGTTTACCGATCATACATTGAGAATTCTGATTTTATGATATGGGAGTAATTATTTTTTTACATGGTGAATGATTTATGCCTGGTCACTAAATTCTTATGCTGACATGAAGGTAAGTAAATCCTTAGACAAGCGAAATGTAAGATGACCACTACTCACATTTTTATAAATATAGTGACATATTCATCTTTGTCCATACGGTTTAATAAATATTTATTTTAACATACCCACTAGAATCCTATGAAATTCTGTGCACGACTTTCTTTGAAAGAAAGATATCAGTAGGAATTCCACAATCATAATCGGTGTAGAGTACAAAACGACCGTATAGTCTAAAATATGTATTCATTTGTATTTAATTTTTATGGTTAAATTATCAAAGATATTTAAAAAAGGAGTGCCAGAAAAAACGGCGTCCTGAATGAAACTCAAGTGGGATTGAACACTGCCTCCAAATTGAATATTTATTATTTAGTATATTCTCTTACGGTAATCTAGTAGTAATTTTGTGTTAATTTTAACATATGGCAGACATTTATTAAAGGCTAATAGCGATTTTTAAATTCCTCGAATTTCGAAATGTAATAGTGCGTGTGTTTCCGTTGGCATTTCAAAAATCACCATTTTACTATACGAGTATGTCTGTGTACACGGAGTTACTGAGGAAGTAAATGAGACTGGCAAACAATGAACAATGGATCAAGATGAGGATCGTTTTAGCAAGTTTTTTATAATTATACTTGGGAAGAGAATAAAAAATAAAATTAAATCCATACTATAGAGTTGAGAAAGAAATATAAATACGTAGTTTGTGAGTTGGCGCGGAAACGGAGATTACTATACGGGTTAGGCAAAAGGAAATTACCTCTTGAAATAACGAAATTGGTCGCGTGAAAGGGAAGCAAAATAAAGAAAGGGTAATGTGCAGCGTGCCCCCACCCCTTCTTTCCTGCCTTCGTCAAACACTCCTTCATCTCTATCGGCCTAGATCGTGCTCTATAATAACGCGGTTCCTCGGAATCTACACGCTTTGCAATGGGATTCTCGAGGAAAGAAGGCGCCAGTAACACCTGGTAATTGGGCAATTAGGGAGGCAATTAGGGGAAGACGATGTGATGATATCAGCAAAGAGGGAAAATAAACATCTCAACCAGAAAACAAACAAGAGGTCTAGGGATAAAAAAAGCATTATTGAGGGACGCAAATGTCTTCCTTAGGATTTCTAAATGATGAGAAATTTTAAATGTCATGCCAAAAATCCTATTATAAACAGCCTATTGTGATTTTCGGATATTTTTCATGTTATTCATTCTGAAAATGAAATTATTTTCAAATTTACTTATGTAATTTCAAATCACCAAGTGGAAGAACTTAATGACCCGCCAAATTTTGATTATGTTGAGTTGAGTTTTATGTAGTGATAAAAATTTGTCGTGAAATGAAAGTTTTATTATTTGGCTATTCGGTTTAAAAATTAAAAAAATAATAGCAAGGTATCCAGCTTTCTAAAGTTGCTAGCATTAATAATGCAGCAACTGCGTGATTGTTTAGCTTTTATGAAAGTCTCTCGTATAAATTAAATATTAAAATCTTTGTTACGGCAGTGAAAACAATGTTGCTTAATGACACGACGTCAAGTGACAGAGACATAAACAAAGTAGACACGAGACGTAAGAGAGGAATAAAGATTGTCAGGTGGAGACGATTTTGAAACTCGTGTGGAAAATGGGAAAGGATTATGGGGATAGTATGAAGGCGGGCGCTAATGAGATGGTGGTCCACTGGGAAGAGTAGCTGGAAAGATAGAGGGTGAAAATGTGCGGTTAGCGACGCACAGATATGGAGGGGCAAGAGAAAAAGCTCTGGGTTTTCATTGGCCGTAAGTGGGTCGCTTTCTGTTGGATACAGACGGAATTTGGCGGAGAAATGAGGGAGTAAAGAGTCCACGGAGTTGGTTATGGGGGATGAATTTAATGGAAGGAAGGAAGGGAAAGGAGAGTGAAGAAGAGCTAGAACTTAAATAGGATGACGGAAGTGTAAACAAAGGTAAATATAATAATTGGTGTAGAAAGAGAAATAAATATGATTGGGGGTATGAATGGATTGTAGGAAATGGACCTAAGGTGTGTGTAGACATTGAATTTGTAAAGCGAATTTAAAAAGACTTACTCAGGCGATGAATCTCATAACACATCATAGAAATTTATGGGGTAATTTATTCAGGGATTGGAAATTAATTTAATTAATTCTTAACGAAGAAATATCTTATATTAATAGGGCTGTAGTGGGAATGTGCTGATAAAAGAAAGTAAAGAGTAGTGCAAGAGTATTTTGCTTATTGGATAGTCTTCGAAAAGAGAAGTGTGTTTGGGAGAGGTTATTGGCAAAATATGTGAACATTAGGGGTTTGAAGGTTGAAAGATTATTTAGGCAACATGTGCGAAGCAAAACGTTAGAAGAAATATAGGAAGATAAATGTATTTGGAGATAAAATTCCATGATATTGTAAAAGAGTATATTTCGAGTCCGTAATATAGTCTCTCACAACTGTTCTCAAATATGAATTTTTCTGTCCTTTTCTTTATCGCAATAGTATCGGTTTCATTTTGGTGGTCACCCAGGAAAATGAACTTACCACGATGATTCAAACGGACTGTTGGGCTTTAGAACTTACCTCTCATAAGTAATTCTTTCGAACATATGTACTTAATTGCTATCTTCATTTTAAAGCCATTAACCATGTATGAATTTGATGATTTGGTTATATTTGTGCCAGCTATAGTTTTTTTAGAGAGTGCAAATTGGACATTTATCTTATTAAGGTAGTTTTTTCGATTCTCATGCTGATGCGTTTAGTTTTTCACCATCGGAAGTCACTTTGATTTCCACTTACCGCAAACATTAACGGATGTTCTGTGGAATTTCCTACATTATGGTCTCCATTTGAGCTACCTTTTGACGGAAAGAGGACAGTCTCGTTAAAATCCGTAAGGAAGTCGATCTTTTGAAATAATTCAATACCTGAGTGCATTTTGTAGTAAGTTTTCAGTTAAATTGGCGTGTACTACTCCGATGTTCATTGTGGAGTTTTCTAGACGTGATAGTCTGTGTAAGATTCCACGAAGAAATTTCTGGTACGTACTTAATCTTAGGTCGCTGTAGAGACATGCGTGTTATTTATTGACTAGTGACGGTCAGGGGCCGATTCTCAAAGCTACAAGTCAATTTATAAGTACATTTAGTTTACTCTTGCAGAAACTTCTAACGTAAACAAGTATTTCTTGCCTCTGTTCTCCATAATACCTGTGGTTTAGAAGTTATGATCGTTTTCATAGGACTTGTATATTGACTTTTATATTGACTTGTATATTGACTTTTATATTGACTTTTAGCTTTGAGAAACCCTGTTAGCTACGCCATAGGCTTCTAGTCAGTAAAATGGCGACGGCAGGCACTATACTCATTAGTTGCTCTTAGTAAGGTCTATAAATGCTTTTGAGTTTGAGATAAGCACCTCATGGAGATGTTTTCCTATTTATCTCACTGAAAGTTCCGGTAGTAAAGGTACTCCATAGGTGGCAGCCTTGTTGGCCTTACTCCAAGATGGCAGAGTACTGGTAAGTGGTCACTCTCTAGCGCAGTGACATCGGCAAAACGAACCATAGCTGTAAAAACATCAAATCTGTAGATTTATAAATAATTGGCTTATTTCTCATCGAAATTGGTAGTGTAGAGAAATACCCAGTGCTCGAAGGTCGGAAATGATATGCCAGGCGTGTAGAATGCGGCACCTGAATATTCTCAGCTTAAGATAATCAGGTTAGTGTTTGCGCTCAGGTCTTGTGATAACACCACATACGTACCTTTGGCAAGCCTTGCATTAGAAAAAAAATCGTCATAATAGATTAAGTCGCTTTGTTTCTCCGTAATTTTATTTTATTACTACCCAGGTTTCTACCATAAAGTCATCTTCAGGTGAAAGGAGAGAAAACTATTTTACACATCACCCGTGGAGCTAAGCACTTAAAGGATGAGATGGTTGACCGGAACAATGTAAGGTCGAAGAGGAGTGAGCGGGAAGCTTGTGTCATATATTATATCAAAATTTGAGCCCACAATCTTTAGAATCTCTAACTTCACGAGTGCATCCATGAAGCGTCCCTTCCTCTCTAAATGAAGAATTTTAGGAATGAAATTACACGTGGGTCTGTTTTCAAGGAGAGTTTTCGCAAATTGGGATGGTTGGTTTAAACTTTCAAAGCAGGCCTTATGCATACGGCATAGCATTCGCACTGAAGTTGATGAACTCCGCTCTTTTTGTAAAATTGGGATTTTATCCTTGGTGTGTGTTAAAAGATTCTTCAGATTAGCATTATTTTGTCTTTCGGCAATTCCTTCGTGGTTTTACATGATAATTTTCCCAGGCAAATAATTCACTTCCATTTCACTGCGGTATCCATTTCGATGGTGGTACCGAAGATAGAATTAATGGCTAACTTAGTTAAATTTTGTTTATTATTTTTTTTGATCAACTGTGGAAGATATCCGATACCCATCGCAATGTGTTTAACTGCTTCTAGTTCTCTTTGAGTATTATTTTGGGGCTTGGGTGAATTTAGAAGACGGTGGATCATAAAATGGAAAGCTGCCAATTTTTGGGAGAAATGGTGTCTGGAATTTAAATGAATTACTTGGGCTTTAATCTTTTCTGAAAATCCTAAATTCCAGTTTTTGATTGTGTTGAATATCTAAAAGGTTTATGAAGACTTCACTTACTTTTCTACCGTAAATTTGATAGATTTTCATATTGAATTTAAAAGTGTCGAGAAATTCTCTAGTTGTCTCTTCGAGCCAGACCACAAGCAATAGATATCATTGGCATAGCGATACCAACGAATTTTTTTTAACAAGAGCATCTAAAGAAGAAAGCATAACTTTCCATTGAGTCCATAGAAATATATTCTAGCAATGGAGACAGTGAAGAACCCATGGCTAATCCCTCTGGTGGTTTAAAATACGTCCCGTTGGAAAAAATCGCATAAAGGAAATGGACCCAGGCAATGATGAGAAACGGATAGTAGGTATGACGTCTGTCGAGGATAGTTGGAATTTCGTGGAGGAAAATTGTTTTCATTTGATAACCCACCCGGTCAAACAGTGAAGTACCGTAGTTCCGCCATAATAAAGTACAGCCTCAAGTAGTTAGTGATATTCACTCAAAAGTTGGAGTAGTTCGGGAGGGATCATTTCTGGTTGACAGGCAGTTTTATTACCGCAATCAAGGCAATGTTTACAACGTACCATGTAAGGAATTTTAGACTCCCGGATAGTTTATATGCCAGGTCTCCATGGGCATTGCAGAGGCACATCCTTCGGCATATCTTCCGGTCATATGATCTGAGGACTGTAACCTGAGCCATTACATAACGGAGAAGATGAGCCACATTTGTAAAGCTGAGGTTACCACCGTCAATGAATTGATTATGCTGTTTGGGGTGCTAGCGTTGAGTCAGGTGTCGTTGTTTTCGCCGATCAGGCAGGGAAGGGTTTTGCTGGAATGCTGCATGCAGGAGGTTTTGGGACAGGAGAGAGTCACACTTTCCTTAGTTGTGGCTAGTGTAACAGCAATGGTGCGGAGATTTCTGTAACCATGGTATCCTGGCGACCGAGACAGGAGTAATCTTAGCTATGATGTTCGCAACAACTGGCAGCGCAGGATAGACTTCTGACGGAATTTTCTTCTTCCTTTCACGTCTCGTTGGTATAAACGGGAACACCAACTATCAGTATCATTGTTTTCCTGGAAGAGGTGTTAAAGAGGCAAAATCGGGCGTTTACAAGTCAAACACAACCATGGTTACCAGTATCTATACAGCGAGAAGCTCTGGGAGACAGGGAAAGCGTGCTTCTGTTGTATGATCACTCATGTCGACTAATATTTCTCCAGTACGCGAACGGTGATGAGTATAAGTCCTTTTATGATGGAGGTGAGTTCAAATTCGCTCATAATATTTCGAGTGGTGAGAATGTCTCTTTTCTCATCTGGGCGTATCCAGGTGCTAGTCCACACCAGATCAAGCGTAGCTATTAGCATAGTAATCGGCTGGCTTGGTGTAGTGGAGGTAAACAATCGCGTTGGGCGTCCACCTCTATTAGTTGACTTGGACGTTTTGTTAATGCTATGATTTGATTTAACAGTGATGCAATTTTAGGAAAACGTGGTACGGCAAAAGATACAGGGGTCAGGGACAATTGCTAGTAGATCGGCGGAATCAGAAACGAAAAGTGGGGTGTAACGGTTGTCTGTAGCCAGTCATTCACCGATTAATGAAGGAAAGGATCTTTTGCCCTCGTTTTTTAGTTTTCCTGTACAGATAATCATTTTACGATCAGGTAATTTACTCTGTATAGTTTTAATATTCGGAAAATCAAAATAGTGCAGATTCACTGCTAAAGAGAATAATATCGTCGATATCGACACTCCCCATGAAAGGACCTATCTCAGTCATTTAACGCCCAATTGTCTTCTAATTTTTTCTCCATAAACACATACAATCGGATTTCCCGGCCAAATATTCCAACTATCTGTTTGGAAGTATGATGGGATCGGACCAGTGTGTCGTTTTTGTATTCAAGTTTTGCTTTTTTTATAATTTAAAGAGGTTTTTATTCCTATTTCTTGTGTTAAGTAAATGATCGTATCCAGCAATGACTTCCGCTCTACTAATGGTTAATCGTTAAACTATGACTTCTAAGAGTCTTCCTAAAATTTGCTTTCCGAATGCTAGTCGTCACTGCCTTTCATCGAATTATTTATTATTAAATAATTTGTATTCATAATATATTTTGATTGCATATTTTGAAAATTGATATGTTGTATGAAGCCTTCAGGAATATTAGCTTTGTAACCGTCAGTAAATATGTGCATAGTATTTAGTAGCATTTGAAAAATATTTTGAGTAAATTAAGACTTTTCTCTATTAAGTTCTAATGTTTGTCATTAAAAATTATATCAATAGCGAAGGAGATATGCAACATTATTAAGTGATTGACATTATTAAAAATTGAAAATTATGTTGCTTGCAGGACGAACTTGAAGAGCTGGAATCTCCCAGCGGCTGCGTAAGTAGATACGAGTAAAGATATTGATGGATGCAGTGCAATTTAGGTGGTGACTACTATTATTAACTGTCTCATTTAGCTATCGTAAACGCCAGCCATCATTGTATGCTGATTCCGCCAGTTCTTTTTTTTTCATAAAAATATCAGGAAAAGAATCATATGTGTATGCATAGGAACTTATGAGTATCGGCCTATTAAGAACCTTGGTGGCTGATGCCTCTTATTTCATTCTTGACGGTATTTTCCAAAACTATTTTTCACTAATACACGAAGTTTTATAGTCTTCTATACGCCTCAAACAATATGACTGAAATAGCCGTTCTCATTTCAATTTCCATTAAAATTGACTTAGTGAATAATTGGGTCTTGTTCAGTATGGATTTCTCAGATCATTGTTTTAATGCTTAACTACCATCCTTAAAGTTTTTTCTAAAACCAGATATTTATTTTATAAAGATACAACGGATTGTCTCAACTGTAAAAGGCCATTGTAAGATTATACGAATAGCAAACATAGGCAAACGTATGAACTCACAATATTTAGCGTGATAAAAATTTGCGTAGTTGATATTTTAGATCTAGTTATTCGAGAATGCTCCAAATTCAGGTGAAAGTATACTCTTGATAGAAGTAGTTAATAAAATAATACATCATCCTTTGTTCGCACAGGGCATGGAAACCATTATCACAGTACTGTGATAATAGGTGTTTACTCGTAGTTGATGAGGGATTTTCTAGAACCTAGTTATGAATGCCCATAGAATCAGTGACCTCTTTTTCGATTATGTTTATGATTGTCATCCTTGTGAATGAATCTCGTCTAACCACTGATTTTTCAGTTGGCTCTTTTGGACTCGAGTTTACCAGAATCATCGCATTTCCTGCTTTGAGATCATCACATTCCTATTTCCCCCTTCACTTGGACCAACGTGTGTTCCTCACTGTGCCGACTCGCTTGTACTTTTCTTCTGTGCTCCCCGGGACTTGAATCGCCCTCCCTCCCCTCCATTTTGGTTACTGTCAGCACCACCAAAAACTATTCTCCTCCCATTTCAAATCCCTGATCCTCCCAGCCGCCCAAACGCGCCCCGACTCCTCCCTTTATCAATTCTGTGTCCCCTCCTCTTCTCTTTCATTACTCTGTGCTCCCCCTTCGCGCTTCCGCCCGCCCCCCCTCGAATTGATTCCCCCACCTTCCGGTGCACTTAATCATCTTGTTCTTAAAAGTCCCGCCCCCCACCCGCGTGAGTGAATTTAATGCTGTTTGCTTATTGTCAGGCGTGGGAGGGGGGCAGGGATGGAAAGAGGTGGGAGAGGCAAGAAAGCATTGAGGGAGGAACGGAGGAAGGAGACGGAGTTTCTCAAGAGTAAAGAGTGGGAAAGGAGGGGCTTGATGGGGTAAGTGGAGGAGGATATGAGATGAAGCGAGGGAGGGTAGAAATGGGATGGATCATGGAAGGTCGCGCGCCATGGCTCCGAGGAGGAGACCTCAGATGAGAAATTGAGACTGAGGGCGGGAGTGTGGGACGAGGTGGCGTGTCGAGTAGGAGGAGGAGGAGTGGGAGATTACCGAAAGAAGGGGAGGTGGGGGGATGGTCGTGGAAGGGTTTATTGCATCGCTTGTGTCAGTGGAGTGCAGCGGTACCACGGGGCTGGAAGCGGCGTCGCGGGAGGAGTTTTGGGAGAGGTGAGATTGAAGTAGGCGCTCGTTTAGCATTGCGCCTCAAGGAGAGATGGGCTGAGGTGGGAGACTTTTAGGTTATAGTGCGAGAAGGGAGATGCGGAAAAGGGTTGGGGGTGTAGGATGAGGGGATAGTGTGCGAGGGAGATGGGATAATGCTGCCGGGAGGAGAGTGTGTGTGGAAAGAGAGGAGAGGAATGAGCAGCGGAGCGGAAGAGGCCCTGCAATGGCGTAGGCGATGGGAAATTGGAGGGAGGGGTGGGGGTAGACTCGAGAGGGAGGAAGAATGGAGTGAGTAGGTTGAGGGGTGTGAGAATTCAAAATGGGGGAGGGTCAGGTGATAGCGGCGCGGGGTAGGGAATTGTGAGGCATTCAAAGGGCATCGAAATTGTAAAGCGCGGAGGGTCATTTGGTTGAATTGAATGAAAAAATTGCTTGAGTAGTTTTAGATTTCGTTTTTACTTATTTTCTCTCCTTCAGAATTTCCCTATAAGTCCTTTTTTGTTTTTAGATTTAGAAATAATTTTCAAGAAAGCTACTGTCTCGCTCAATATTTTTTCATTCTAACCTAATCAAGGAGCAAGTATGACTCTTGGAAGTTGAGAAAAATACCGAGGAAGCTTGGATTAGATTTCTTTTTATTTTTGTTCTACAACTCTTTTTTTTTAGTCTTGACCTCGGGTAGTATGAATTCTAGATGGCATGAATTGGGCTTAGCATTCTGTGTAAACTGTTTGGAATATCTTCAGATATAAATGTTCAAAATGTAAATACTTTTCTGGGATATTCAAAATTAATATGAGCGTGAGATTAATGAAACAACTTTGGGCAGCATTGAATATTTCTTTTTTATCCTCACTCCGCATTTTAAATCCTCTCCTCCTATAAATAAATATACATTTATTTTAAAGCGTTTTTAACTCGGGCAACATACTATTGCTATATTTTCAAATGATTTCCACTCTAAAATAAAATTATTATTAAAATTTCCATATTAGTGTTTCAAAATATTTTTGAGTGGTATATAGTTTTGTTAATAGATGTGCAGTCCCAAAAATTGTTTTACTATGGTGCTAACTCACCATGTTTCCATTATGAAGCTATCAATAATGCTATTGATCTCATTTAACTCTGCTTGTCTATCTCTTCTAAGCTCTTTTATTATTCCTAGCCATGAAGTTTACAACCAAGGACATAACTCCTTCTCAGTTTAACTAAGTTAAGCTATTTATGAAAAAACGTACCGAGCGAAAAATGGAAGACTATTATTTTCATGACTTTGGCGTATGTCATTATTCAACTTATTTTTGTGTATTAATGCCGAAAAATCCAAGCCAGATTTGACTTATTCATTTTCTTATCTATTCCTTAAAGACTGCTTAAAAGATTAATTTAATGATGAAGTGGCCTTCTTTAGAAGGAGTAGTAAACGTGACATATGCTAAGGATTTGTATTTTACGATAGTGCGTAGAACTTGAGCTTCATGAGAACATAGGCAAAGATTTTTTAGGCTAGCTGAATCAGTATCCTATGTACCTAATGTAGAATAGGAAACCAAATAGTATTCGGGTATGTTTCTTTTCCTGAGAATGATGTGACAGTTGTAAAAATATTCCCATCTTCATTGCAGTGTACATTAAATTAAGGCTTAGAAACATTATTCCACTTTCATTAAGCATATTTTCTTTCATTTTGTCTTGCTAGTTTTTGTTTATTAGATGTATTAGATTTGGCTGTGTTGATTTTGGCATGCATTTTAGTCTAATTGTTTTACCACTTAATCATCACATATTATCATTCTTTTTGATGAAACAATCACATGTTTATTCAATATTAATTAACCCTGTTGAGGGAATAAGAATTTTGTTCTGAAAAAAACGTGTAATACTTAGTGAATTTTAGAAATGGTTCTGAATTAATTCCTTTTTATTCTGGTATATTTTATGATTTTTGATTTCCTATATTTCGTTAGTGCTTGCATATGAATGCTTATTAAAGAATTAAAAAATCTTTGTTTTATAGCACCTCATCATCCTAGTAGGAACTTCATTAAAAAGGAGCAGAACTTAAAACCTATTCCCACTGCAAGTAAATCGTAATCATAAATCTCTACTTAAACGGTAATGGCCGCCATCCTTCCTTAAAGCTTAGCCTCAACAATATTCCTCTTCATTATTCCTAATTTAATTGAAAAACTTGTCGTGGTGACACAGGTATTGCCCCTGAACATTTATAAGTAATATTTCGACAAAAAAGTATCAGGTCCCTCTAATTCCACTATGCACACCCTAGATTACGGTCTGTACCCATTTCTTGTCCAAAATCCTTTTCGTTTGTGGTGTAATCGCATGTTTCTCATCTCAGATTGACTTCCTCAGCAATCCATTTCTGAGGTTACCCTCATTCCCCTTCTCCATGAATGAGAAGGTTATGGGAGATGGAGGAGAGAGAGAGTGCGCATGTTAGAGTGAGAGAGAGTGCTTTCCTCCTCTCGTTCTTTCATCTAGCACTAGGGAATCGCTTAACTCCTTTCCGACCCTCATTCCACTCCTCTCTCCTGATACCCAATGTGCTTCATTTCTCCTTCCCCTCCTATTTCTCCCGCCCTCCTTCCTCATCCTCCCCCGACCGTGCTCCTTGTGCCCATTCGACGCGCTGCAATTTCCTACCTAAGACTTCTCTTCCCTTCCCCAAATTCCCATCCCCTAACACTCGCTCCTAATGCCACTTTTAGTCCAAACCTTCTCTAAAATTTTAACTCGCGTTTTCCCCGCTTTCGACCCCTAGATTTCCCCTGGAAGGAAAAAAAAACACCCTTCCCCCCTCTCACCAATTATTTCTTTCGAATCTGCCGTCATCTCTCTTGCCTCCCTCTATTCCCATAGGCTCCCTCCTCATTCTCTCCTCCATCACCCACTCTCCCATTTCCCTCCGTCTTCACCCTTCCATATTTATTTCCTCCCCGGCTCCAAAATCCGTCTCTTCCGCCCATTGCTAAGGGGTAGAATGTGTTGCAAGGGGTGTCGCAGTCAGCATTTGCCTAGGAGCGGAAAACGGAAGAGTGGGTATAGGGAAAGGTTGGGGGATAAAAGGCGGCGGCCCCTCCTGCATTATGGGTTCCAGAGATTTCACTTGAAGGAATTCGGGCTAAAAGAGGGATTGGTGGAGGAGGAGGGGATCGAGATTGTATGAAATGGGTGTGCGGAGGGAGGGAGTGTGAAGGAGGAGGTTAGAGAGTTGAGTCGGAAGATTTTCTTTAGAGTAAGGTTGGAATTTAGCTGTTATGTCTTATGGCAACGCTGTCATTTCCTTTCTTTTACCTTTCCTCCCTCCATCATCTACCTTTCGAATCCGTGATAGTATCAGGAGATGTTTACTGTGGTGAATTTGGGTCTTTGTATTTGAAATGGAAGGCTATGTAAGGAATTCGCGATCTGTATTGCGGTTACCGTTGATACGCCAGTGAAACTTCCTTTTCGTAGAGGATGGATTTATGTCACCCTATCGTATATTGGTATCACCGATTCCATAGATATATTTTATGGTGGTAGTGTAATGGTTTTAAAGGTTTGATGGTTTAAGGTTGCAACTAATTTATGCACCCCTGCAAGGACTCCCTAGTATTTCACACGAGGCCTATATCGTAGTATTTCGAAATTCATTATTTTAACTAATTTCAAAATGTGCGTTCCATTCTCTTCACTTCTGCATATGCTTCTCACCATTCATTATTAATTAATGATAGAACGCTAATGGGACGCGAATTTTTAATGAGTCATAAATTCTTAATCGAATAATATGTCCAATTCCATTATAATTTACGCCAGAATATTGTTTGACTCACACCGGGGAGCACCTAATGCGTTAGTACGAACAAATTCATAATGCCATGGTTTTACAACTCTTTCATTAGAGCCATAAAACCGAGGTCGATTCACTGAAAATTATAAGCGCCGTAAAACTCAATCGTTTATGCGCGTCGCAGAATATATGGGCTTATCTGGCGGAGCGACCGCGTCGGTGTTTTCGTTGTCCAATATAGCTTGGAAACCCTAACGAAACCCAAGCTTCAGACCTCTTTTTCTCCTCTCTCCTGAGAAATACAGAGATATTTTGAGACGGTCATATATCTTTTCCTTCGGAAAGTACACACAGAGCCTCACGAACTTACGCGGTCGCCGTTCAAACCACTCCTTAGATAGGGCCCACCTCGATCCACCCACTCCGCGCCCTTAGTGTCACAAGGCCCGTTGGAAGGGCATGTCTTCGCCCATATCTTGCCAGCTCTCGTTTGCCTTTACGGAGCCAGGGCCCATCACAGGCGACAGAGTCCCCCCTTTCAGTGACCCGGAAGTCAATATTGGCGGTTTTTGTCGTCGGGCGTGCACCTTCTCTCCCCTGGAAGTCCCCGCCGTGCTAACTTCCGACTTCCACTCTTACTTCTCCCACAGCCCTTCCTTCTCCTCTCTCTTTCTCTTCACCTTTCCGCTTCGTTCCCTCACTCTCAATCCGCTCTCCCCTCCACAAAAGTATTGCTTTCGCAAGCACTATTGGAAGTATGTTGACTTTGTTTTTCTCGAGCGATGTTTTGGGGTCTCCCTTGAAAGGAGATGTGGTGAGGGGATCTCTCAAGTCTGAATCCCCTATATCGCTCAATAAAGCACAAGCATGCGTAAGTATGGGCATGCTATCTGAAGACCTTTTTGTTCGCATTGGTATTGAGTGTCAAACCAAACTGTCTGTGGTTGAATTCGGCGCATTGTGATTCCTTTAATTCACGAATTAATTCATGGAGGAGGAGGTGAAGTGGGAACACCTGCGCTTCCGTTGGACAATAATGATATTTCCAATTATATCCGAGATGTTTTCCTAGACAACCCATATTTTAAAGCCAGCCTGGTTTCACATAAGGTATATGCATAAATATTTTGCTATTATATCAAAAATTTCAGAGGTACTTGCGGAAAAATAAATTTTCCCATAACTTTCGAGAAATAGCTAAATCAGCCGTTTTTACGTCCATCAGGCTTCAAGCTTAGAGGGACATGTAGGTACTCTTTGTTTTCTGTTCGCGTGAAAATAACAAATGTTTTCTAAGTTCAGGATACAGAATTCATTTAAATTATACTTCTCATAAATCGTTGGAAAGAAGAAGCTTACATTTTGGATAGGTACTTAAAAAATTATTTTCAAGTATTACGAAGTAAATACTCTAAGAATGCAAGTGAGCCATAATTGAGAAAACCCTGCGTTATGCTCGTCTCCCAATGCCAGAATAGAGTATCATTAAATTAATTGTTTCAGGCGTAACTTTATGGAATTTGCACAACATTATGAAATTAGTCAAGTAACTT
>LYUA01000031.1:517776-538382 GCA_002093875.1 Calopteryx splendens | reverse complement strand
AACGCCGAAACCTAGGTCGTACTATTAATAAAGTGTGTGGAATTACAAAGTTACTTGGCTAATTTCATAAGAGTATCATTAGAAATTTTATGTGACCTAAAGAAAATTTTAAATTATGCCTGCTAGTTATTAAATATCTGCTTATGACGTAAGTTGAAAAATATTCTTTTAACAATAACTATTAACTATTGCTAATAACTATTTGAATTTACTACTTTACATTTTATTAATATGTGCCGCTGATAAGTTTATCAACTTTATTCAGTGTTTTTAGTGAATATGATAATGGGAAAGCTAATTAATATTTGGTCAGAGTTTCGATCTCATGTTATACTTACGCTTGACATTTTTAGCTCAAAATAATCCCATAGGATCTCGTTAATATTATTTTATCCACGGTATTAATTCGCTAATCGGTGGTAGAAGTTGAATATTAAAAGTAAATAGTAAGTGACTATTTCTATGAATCGAAGGGAATAATATTTGACTCCCGCGCATAAACTCTATCTCACTCTGTTTTTACGGTCTCTTGACTCCCGAGGACTCCCTTTTCCCGTCTCCCTCCTCCTTCGTCTCCTTTTTGGAAGAGTCTTGTGGATTGAGTTTTCCTTGGGTCTCTGAAGATGGCCAGGGAATTTAGCAAATGGAAAGGGTTCACGGATAGGGACAGAGCATGTGGCCTGTGTGTGAGCTGTAGGAGAAGACCATCGTAGGGAAGGGTTTCGGGAAGAGTGACGAAGGGGCTTGGGGTAGGGAGCTGGGTCGAGTGGGAGTTAAGGTGGGTTGGGGAAGTGTGAGGGGTGGGAAGAGAGGGTAGAGTTGTCCCATGGGTTAGAAAAGGGAGGGACTAAAGTGGGGGGATCCCGCTCCTCCCCTTCCCTCTCGCCCTGAATTTCTGCTCAAGTCGGTTCGTATCCGTCCCTCACCTCCCCTCTTGCCACCCCTCCTGCGTCCCTTCGCCCTGCAATCACTGCATTAATCCCTTCACATCCATCCCCCTTACCCTCCATCCATTCCCCTTACCCTCCAGCCTTCCCCTCATCCTTTATTTAGTTTTCTGACCTTTCTCTCTCTCTCTGGTCTTTTGATTGATTAAAGATCCCCTTGTATCTCTCTCTCTTATTTTGAAGGTCTTATTTCGAAGGCATTTAACTCCCCCCACCCCGCTTATTTCCAGTGTCATTCTGTTTGTAGGGATTACGTCGTTATTCTGAAAGTGGTCGAGATTTTTTTTAACCTGATCGATATTTCACAGTTGGCTTGTATATTTCAGGATCCTATTAATTCCGGAGGTGAAGGAAAGAAGGATAAGATTTACTTGAGTGGTAAACTTTGGGGCATGGAATCGATATAAATAATTCCACAGCATTAAGGAAACTGTCGAGTTTACGAATTTTTAACCTTTTGGAAGAGTTTTCATACGATACGAGCCATAGTAGGGACTAATTATTCTGCTATTGTATGCATCTTTAGAGAAAATAGCTATTCCAAGCTTGTACTGCGTAGAATTGTTTTTCTTTATTTGCTAATTGAAGAGATTGAGTTCAAATTTAAGATAATTTGGCAGGAATGCGTTATCTAACCATAGGATTTCCTTTGTTTTTGAGGTGAGATCCGAGTGTTTGTCACTCCTAATTGTTTCTTTGGCTAAAATCTCGCACGTCTCCCAAACCATCATTGAGTTGACTTAAATTTTCTTCCTGTATCAATAATCCGACAAATGAAACGCAATGATGTAGTCGAAGCATGAAACACGTAACTTCAGAATGAAGAATATGAAATTTAGCATGCAATATTTATGAATGTTTACCGATCCTTATTTGTTTGCTATCTAGGTAAACCATACCTTGTAACGTTATTATTTTTGCGATACTTATCTTGTCTTTTTCGGGTTTTTAAAATTTTATTTAGCATCTGGTAGTAAGACTAGCTTTCCTCTTTCTCCAAAATTAGACAGGAAGGAGATAGAGATAACAAACCTTTCCCCCATCCCGTAATGCTGCGATCTGTCTTGCTAAATACATGGGATTTATCAAGTGGAAGATAGAGGGAGTAGGGGAGAGTGTGTTATGTAGCACATTACCGTGACGGTGGCAGAGCACCCAGCGGTGGGGGGAGAAGGGAGAGAGAAACGAGTCGTGTACTCAGGAGTAGTGAGAGAGTGAGCGAAGACTTCCCCGGCGTCTCAAGATCTCTGAGGATCAAGTAGAGCCGCTCTCTCGGAGTGGCTTATCCTGAAGTCCACAAAACCTTACCGAAAGTTGGAAATTATTTCAAGTCCAACGGGGAGAAAAGTATGTAAGGGGAAGTAAATTCCGATCAGCGTAAATAAATGGGCACTTATAGTTCCACGAATCTGACACTTCTCTTAAATTTTAAATAAGGATACATTCATAAAGAGGATATAGACTGAAGGATGGTACTGGTTGGGGGGTTAGTTTACTTGATTTCCAAGCCTAGAGTTGTATCTATTCCTAGAGGTGGGAAGATTTTTCGTAGGTATTTGGATTTCTACTTTAACGGCCTGCAGGTCATTCATTGTATTACCTCAAGATCATGCTCAGTAAATCCGTAAAATGGAATGCTATAATTTGGCCTTGCTAACGTATTTCTTTTTTGAGTTGACTATTGATGCCGCTTCATGAGATTCGCCTGTTTCTTGGTCCTATATTTGCATAAGAGGGTTTAGCCATTAGAAGATTGGCTGTCTTTGAAGGAATACCACCAAAAGTTATAAATATTACCTTTCCCCAAATCTTTTCCCCTTCTTACATTTCCTTTTTTACCTATTTGGAATTCATTCATCTAAATGGCTTCTCATCTTTATAGTCACTCGCCTCACTTACTGTAATTGATTTTATATTTTCTTTAATTTCAAAATGATCATATGCACAGGAAATTATAGTATCTGTCTGCATATGTCAGAGAATTTAGTATTATTTCAGCCCACAATAACATACTTTTTCCGCATAGATATATATTAAAGAATATACTGACTGTCATTTGTTTTTAAATGTAGATTGTTGTTTGGGTTTAGGAAAATTTGGGATTTACATACTTGTCCTTTGTGCAACCATGCCACTTCTTACACTTTAAATAGTTTTAATGAGTTTGAATACATTGTAGAAACCAATGGGATGGTTGAACATGAGGTATCAATAGTAGAACCTATAGTATTGGAAAATACTTCAGGGAATGTTTTTATTATTTTGTAGAGCTCTCCATAAAGATCACCAGAGCGCGTGCATCGAAAATTTTTACGGTCTGTGAACTTCATGCGACGCAATCACGTAAAAAGAAAGCGATCGTGCTATTTCCAACGAACCTTAATCCTACCTCGTTTCATTGGACTTCGAGGGCGTTTTCTAAGTTTCCTCTTTTCAGCTGCATAAAGTTAATATGCATTAATATAATTATAGTTAATATAACCGCACTCGCAGCCATGTCGTTCCCGTTGGAACGAAACTAGCAAATATTTATCCGGGAAAACCCCTTTAGACTGTAGCTCAGGTGAAAAAAGAATAGGATGAATAAATTTAAGGATATTTCTTGTACATTGGATGGACTAGTGGAGAATTTTTCGTGGGGGCGACTCGAAGGAAACCTTGGGTCTGGTTAAGGAGAGGGAATGTAGTACTAAGGAAGCGATATGTTTTACTCGCAGGAAGAAGGAAAGTTTAACCGCTTACTTCCCTTAATAGGACATATTCTTTTCAATTGCCATTGCCACAATGAGCAGGAGTGCGAGTATCGCGGAGAGTTAAGCCCTTCACAGAGAAACCAGTATCACATCCGAGAGCTGTTCAATGAAGAATGATTTTAATATTTTTTAAACAACATTTATTTGTTCATCCTCCAAATTTTGATGATCCTTCTCGAAGTAGTCCCCAATGGATTCAATACACTTGTTCTTTCAATTTTCCAGTCTTCGAAGACATGCTGGAAGCCATGTTTTAGATAGGTCCTTCCAAATCACCTTCACCACTGTTTCTGATGTTGAAAAATTCTTTCCCCTAAGGTTTTTCTTCACATTGGGGAACAGGATAGTCAGGGGGAACAGAACAGTCACATGGGGCTCGATCTGAAATATAATTTTCCTGTAACATCAGCTCCATATGCGAGCAACCCAGCACGCGAGCGTCCTGTTGTTCGGGTAGGAGCAGACTCGGAGCCTAACGCGCACAAACACGTCTAATGTGCATTTTTTCTGTTACCAGCGTGTGGGTGGCACGCCATGAAATTTTCAATGTTTCTAATAATTTTCTTAACGTTATTCGACGATCATGTACCATAACAGCAGAGGTGTTAATATATACCTCCGTAAGAGTACATAGGCAAGGCATAACCTCCTGGTCCAACTTCCTTTAAAATTGATTGTCTCTCACCTTTTAACATTTAAAACCTTCTTCTAGTTGTGTTATAAAGAATAAAAGACTCTTCATAAGCCTCCTGTAGCATTACATAGGCGTTGGAGAAAGATTTTTCCAGTTGGAAGAAAAATTTCAATGCAGCGTATTACTCGTCGCGTGTTACCTCCACCCTTGCCATAGGCGAACTGAACATGTTCCAACGTGCAACGGCTGCCGCTGACGCAATACTGTAGTCGAATCAATGAAACTTATACCTCATATATAATATGTATTAACCTAACAAAGTAGCATAAAATTAAATTTTTGCATAATATATTATGCGGAATGGATGGAAAAAATGGAAGACCAACTCTTTATTGAACAGTTCTCATATAATGGATGGTATAATATTTTATTTCCATTTACTATGATTCGGTCGACAAAGAAATATCAAGAGAATAAACTGGAATTTTATTCCGCAAGAAGAATGATAATTTTAATTATTATAAATTAATTAGTAGAATGAGTACAAGGTGATATTATCGAGCGAAGGGGAACGAGGATAGTGATACAGAAACAGCGGAAGACGTGGAAACCAAGAGAGACCCGAGAAAAAAATTTAAACTCACGGAGATCTGTAGAGTTGTAGAAGCTAGAATATAAGGAATATAATGCTTCGGAAAAATGTCATATGCCTCAATTCTCGTGGTGGTAGCGTTCCTTGGCTTTTTTTAGAAATGAAAAGCTGCATTTCGATACCGAAGGAGGTTCATTCCACGAAGATGTTTCGCTTGCCTTTTCTTCGAAAGCTTTTTAAACTCAAGAGCTAATTTACTACTACAATTTTTTCCTTCGAGAAGAAACAGTGCGCTTTGGATGGGTAGAGAAAATGCTCTTTTTACTAAAGAAATTCTGTTTTTGGGACCGAAACTATTCTCAATACGACTGAGAGAATGGTTTCTATGGGCGTCAAAATATGATAAAATAATCATTTGCTCCTTTCAGTAAAGGAAAAATATTGGAACCGTTGTAATAACCGATGGCCTTGCGATAGTAGTAGGAGAATATTTTTTATGAAATACCTTCCGTAAGTATATTGCGGATACATTCTCGCTAAGGTAATATTTAACCATACCTTTATAATACATGCAAAAATCATGTGTAGTTATAGGCAAACATTCTTTCGAATCAACTATTTTTCGTTTACACAATTAAAATATTTAGCTACACTAATTCTGTCACTTTCATTAAGGATCATTTCATAACTAATATGTTTTTCCGCTACAATTACGAATGCACTTCACTTGAGCCGCGATTCATAACAGGTAACTATAGAAAAACTTGGACCTAGGAAAATATATATGTGCTCCTATTCATTTTTATATGCCCTTCCCATACCCTTCTCAATGAAGTATTTTTCATTATATTTGTCTAACGTTCCTCACCTGTTCATGCCTTATAAATTTTGTGAGCCTCAACTAATTCTGCTTTTCTTCCCGACGTCATAATGGTTTTCGTCATTTTTGTCCCTATCTTTTAGGTTATATCTTTATTCTCCTAGTGATGGACATCAGTGAATAAAGATTTAGATTTTTAGCTGGTCTAATTATCATTTATGAAATAAATTATTTGCCTGCGGAATGTTTCTGAAAATTGTAATGCGTGAATAACCGCCATAGCGTTTATCTCCCTTACTCATAAGTAAATCATGAGTAAAGTACTCATAACTCATAAGTAAAGTATAAATTACGGAGGTGTTATTACGAGCGAGTGTTTGGGATAGTATGAACTCTGAATTTACGATTAATGATTTTTTGTGGGGCTATCCCTGAATATTTTACGTAAATTGGACGAAAACTTCAGTTATGGTTTACGCCTGTCGCGTCAGCAGTGTAACGCACGAGGGACTGTATTCCTGAAGGGAAAGCATAATGGATAGGGCAAGGGAAAGACAACGGTGGGGGTTACCCTTGCCGGAGAAGGTTTGCTGGGTCAAGGGATTTGAGGAGAATGAGGAGACGAATAAATGGAGAAAAAAGATGGAGGAATAGGGAGTGATGGAGATGGAAGAATTGGCGAGTTTCGAGTGAGCGGGGCGGCTGGTTGTATGGTTAAGGAAGACCGGGATGGGGGTAGACGTATATAGCGTGCGGAGGGAAGTGTTTTTGGAAAGAGAGGGGGGGTAAAGGGTCGGTCGGGTTGGGTCTGGGGTGAGACGGGGAGGCGGGAGGGGAGGAGCGGAGCTGTTGGAATGGGGGGAAGTACTGGCAGGGGAGCGTAACCGAATGCCATTAACTGCCTCATGATAATTACATGTAAGAGTGTCCCGGGAGAGCATGCTGGATGACCATAGGAAGGCGGGTTTAGGGTTGGGCAAAGGGTTGGCCTCTCCTGCGGCTTGACTTCTGCCTGCTCGAATGCGGCCCATGGATAAGGGCGAGACTTTGGGCGTGGGAGGGGCTCGGAAGTGTGCAGTGAGATGCGACGAAGGAGCAAAAGGAAGGGGTTGGGATGGGGCACGGATGAGGCCGCGGTGAGGGTTTCGTGGGTGGACGAGAGAAAGGGATTGCGGCGGGGGGAAAAAGGGCAGGAAGTTATTTTTTTTAAACTTGCTCCAGCAAGAAGAGCGTCGAGGCATCGAATATTGAAACCTTATTCCGTTGTAATATTCACGGTCCCCTTCGTGCGTAAGTGGCAATTTGGGTACATTTTCTTTAAATGCCGGCGGTGAATGCTGATGCCTACTAGTTCTGAGGCTTGGAACGAAAATAAAATCAATTATTTATATTTATGTTGACGTTTGAAAATACATATTATATAATTTAGGAGTAATTTTTTCAGAAATAAATTATGTTCTGTATACAATTTTAACTGCAGCTTCTGCTGGATAAATTCTGTGGTAGATATTTTTCATGTAATGAGATTATGCATTTTTTCCTTCAAAATCGTCATGAATTCTTGAGATTTTTACATTGGTAAGGATTTTAGAGAAGAAGAAAGTTAACTGAAATGCATCAACCGTGAAACAATCCTTGTGAAAACAATGTACTTATTCAGTTTATTAATTTCTGTAGCTTTAGCTAAAAGTTAGATAAATTTATACAAAACATTATGCCCTATTTAGGTATAGTAGAAGATTATTAATTGATTATTTCCGCTTATTGGAATTAGAATAGACTAAATATTTGGTTTTGAACGTTGCATATTTTCCATTTTCAATTTAAGTAACCGAGATTTGCTGCCAAGCATTCATATAAATTGTCCTTTTTTATACCTTTAAACACGCTAAATAGACCAAATTAGAATAGCATTTTGATATAATAACGATCAAATATCGTGGTAACATTGAAATATTACCTGTGGGGTAAGGTACGGTCATCGTTTTGCCTTGCCACACCGTCTGTCATCACCATGTATCTCATAAGAGGGGGAAGCACGTAAAATATTTTGGAAATGGGCATACAGCGTGGCCAGCCTTTTCGCTGGGTAGTGTTTAAGTACCGCACCTGTGGTTCACCCCCTTGTTTCTTCCGTCCACTTCATTCCAAGCGACCAAAGGCTGTGCTTTCGGGGTCCGATGCCCCCGCCCTTCTCCCACTCTCTCCCTCTAATTATCGGTTGCCTTCTAATCGCTGTGTCCCTCTCTCTTCCATCCTTCGACCATTCTCATAATGTCTACGGTCCACTGCTTTTCTTCAGCCTCCCTGCTATTTTCTATCTTCTGTTCACCCGGCTATTCACGCCCATCTTTACTCCAGTTTCGCTCCGAAAGTCTCTAATTTCGGGACTGCCTGAATTCTGCAACTTAGATTTCGCTTTGCGCTGAAAATACTTTTACAACCGAACACCACGCAGGAGTTGTTCCGTGGGCGTGTTTCTGAGCAGCATAATCAAATGAATAAGTAGGCACTTTTGTTTTCCTTTTATATCTAACGAAATATTTAAATTTGACCTCATGGCACAGAAACTACTGGAAAACGTTGTTACTTAAACCCGGCCTCATTTAAACTAATCACACCACAGTAGTAAGTCATTAGCATTATTATTTGCTGTTATATTTGTATGTAATGCGGAATGGAATATTAAAATAGAGCCAACCCCTTAAACTGCGTATCTATTATTCACTCTTCTGTTCACTAACGTTCCGTTAACTTTTTCCGATTATAGTTACTACTCATTAAGTAACTGAGTAATATTCTCTATATCGTTGGATGACAGCATATGCTTATTTCTGATTTTTATGCGGAATAATTTAACACTGAAAACAATATTTCTTTTTAAGATGAGTGAATAAATGCGCTTATATTAGGTCGATGGTTTAGGTACTTTAATTTAGTTTATTTAGACAGATGGCTGATGAATCTTATAACGTAAAACATATTTTGGTATATTTATTTCTCATAACCAACGCTTTCGTAATAATAGCCCCTTTTATTTCCTTCCTCGGAATAAGGGTTTTTTTTCCCTCTCAGATGACTCTCGGCCAGGGGGTTCCCGTCGAGAGTGGCCGACTCTTACTTTAGGGTAGGTGTTATCCGAACAGAAGTACTCCCTGTCGTGCACTTCAGGGGAATACATTCCGCAATTTGAGCATGTGTACGAATCTCGGAAATTATATTAATCATTCACAAGTAAGCAGAACCCTTTTATTGCATTCCTCACGTCCCCAGATGTCCCTAAATCCTTCCCTTTTTCCCGCTCTCGCATTTTCTTTTCATGCCTCTCAGTAATCTTCCTCTGGCCATATCACTGCTTCAATTCCCCCTTTTCGTCCTATTTCTAGTTTCAATAATTCCCTCTACTCTCTCTATCTCTCTTTCTCACACTCCCTCTTCAAACTCGGTGCTCGACGTCGAAATGCTCCCATCTTGTCTCCCCTCTCTCAGCGGGCCTCATCATCTCCTGTGTGCAACTCAGGCATGCACTGTATATGAATGTCCTCTTGCGTGCTCCGCCGTCACCCCATTCCCTACTTTGACCCTTACCTTGCGTCAATAGGCGTGCTACGCCCTTACGTCAATAGGCCCGTACGGTGAATCGACCGACTGACATTCTGTGTAACTGTACTCACCATTTCCGCTTTCTTACTTTGATTTACCCGCATTTATTCCTCTTCCATTCCGTATCACTGTCAAGCAGAGCCGATTCTATTCATTTTACCAAGCAAAACCGTGCGTCTCTTTTTTAATGTGTGTTTTGAATGCGTGAGGTGAAAAGTCATGGAATTCAGTCAACGAGTAGATCTATGAAACGTTTAGGGTTATGGACGTTCAGCATTTTTCAGCCTTTAGTGTTTTTAAGCAAATTATAACCTTTATTACGCATATGTGAGTGAAAATTATAAAACACTTTCTCTAATAAATAAAGTTGTAAAAACATTCCCGTTTATATTTTTGCTCTTTTATATCATGCTTTCATTTGTATTTGTGATTCATGACGACATAAGCCTACTATTTTGTTTTATGGATTAGCCCCCTATCAGAAATGGTTAACCAAAGAATTTTGGTTCGATGTGCTCATAACATTTAACAAACACGAATTGATTTGAAATGCTGAGATAGTGAAACTAAAATCTACTGGTTTATTAACTGCTGGGTTTTGAATATAATAAAGGCAATGATCGTTAAAATAATTCTCCTTGCAGTAATATTTCTTCGATACAATTCCAGTTTGTTGCTAAATTAATCTTACGCTAAAGTTAGGAAGGGTGTTTTGAGTTTATACAAATTTTCATTTCTCAACAGATATGAATGCTCTCACTTTATGCATCGCCACTATATGTTCCGTTAGCCAGTAAAATGTTTCCAACTTGGGTAACAAACATTCGGGAAGTTAATCTTAGCTCTATTTCGGAAGATATTAGTCGATTAGCAGAGAGTTATTAGATAGCAGACATGAATTTGGTAAGATAATGTTTCATGAATGGAATTTTTTACTACTTTTCAGATAACTTGATATAGTGAGACCATTTTCACTCCCTTGAATATGATAGTCCAATATAAATATATGGAACTAGATGCATATTTAATTATTTCAGCCAGTTCTGTCACCAGCATATTTACACTGCCGTGGAAGTAATCATCTTTTTCATTTTAAATTATTTAAAAATTAATCTTTTATTTTGCTTGGTGTCCGGTCGTTCTTCAGCTGTGATTTTTTTTTCTTATGTCGCTATACGATTTCCTTTCTTCATCATAGTTTAATTCCGCTAAATTTTTCGCTTCATAAAAACGCCCGGATGATTCAAATTTCTCATGCTCTCTTTCCACCAGAAGATTCACCAATTTAAAGGACTCGCGTCCATTCCGTTTGAAATGCCAGCGAGGCAGAAGTATATAAAAAGACCTACAAATATTTCAAACGATCCCGAGCTTTTTCTCCACAGACCTCTTTCTTTCTTTTTCTCCCATTCCCCTTCATTCTTCAGCCGCAACCGTCCGCCTTGCGTGGAAGAGGAGCGGAAAGACTGTCACACGCTTACCCAGCGCACTGCCTCGATTCCTCCGCCCCCTCTTTATTTACACACTACTAGACACTCCACCTGTTCAACATTGCTCCCGGGATGAAAATAGCCGCGTTCAAAAACCTGTTCCCTGTTCTTATTCCACACATCCTTCCCACATCGCGCATTCCATCAGCCCTTCCTCACTCCCTCTCCTCTCTTTCCTTTCTTAGTCTCCCTCTCCTCCTTCCATTTCTTCCCGCAGCCCACCTTCCCTAACCTCTCCCCAGGAGGTCCGTCCGTAAAGGGTACAGCATCAGCGACCAAATCTTTCCCACTCTCTCCTCCCCCTCCCCTCCCTAACCCGTGGAAAACTGAGCCCACTCTCTTTCCGACGCCGCACTCGGTTCCTCTTGTTCTTTTGGGGCCCGTCGCTAGTTGTTCGTGCATGATCCGTGGCTGTGGTGTTGTTGCCTTCTCATTTGAGTCTTTAAATTGTCTGCTCCTGTTCCCATTCTGCGGGAATCTCTCACTTCACCCACGATTTTTGATTTCTGAGGGGGTTTTATTCCTAAAAAATACCTTTTGCCATCACTTTCTCCCTCTTTTTTATCCAGGATGTGTTTATTTTGATCAAAGTGTAAAAGCACACAACCAAGCAAGCTGGTGGCATGCATATATATGGGGAAATAATCTCGGTATGTCCTTTTTTTTTTATAGTAAAATTCATATTTTATGGGATAACGCCTCTGCTAGGGTGATATTTTTCTGGAGGAGAGGGCCAACCTCATATGAAATATGTCTCAAACGTGTATTTAATTCTCCTTATGACTTTAACTTCGTCGGAGAAGTATCTGTAATCCTTCAACCACATTTTTATTGAAAGTTTTTCAATTTTTCCCTAATTAGTGGTGGTGATTATACTGGCCGTTTGAAAAAGAGAAAATTGTGTAATATTATTTTAATTTATGTTAACGTATAAAAAATCATAAGGGAGGATAAGGGTTTTCCAGTAGTTATCTTGTCCATGTCGACTGTTATTTGATAGCTATTTGGACGTTATATTAACTTTCTCTAACATTTAACATTTTGGAAATGAATGTCATTGAGAATTTTTAAATACGATATTTTGATTCAATAATGGGATTTAAGAAATCTTATATAATATGATTGGAAAATCGGTTACTCATATAACTTGTGGCCATGTATTTTATATGATCCTGCGTACTTAAACCGTTATCCTCTCTCCAGCTTACTTTAATTAAACCACCATTCCCAACCATTCCATCGTTTTACTTTTCCTTACTTAGCTCTATGGTGGAACATGAGGTTATCAAAGTATTTTTAAAATGAGTAAATTGAACAAGGAATTATAAAGAAATTTACATAAAGCAATAGAAGAAGTAATCCTGCTGTATCACGCTAAAAAATAGGACCAGTGTACTGTAAGAATTTCAAAAAGTCACAAAAATTGGAAGAGGATGGCATATTATTTTTATTTGGTCACTTTAAAGATTGAAAGGGGACGAGTAGGAGTGGAACGCGATGCTGCCCTTACCAGGAATCCTTCGCGTGTATTCCACCTCCCCAGAACTGTCAGGCACGTTCGTCGTCTCCGCGTAGCCCGCGCTTGACTTTTAACCTCCCTCCCTTCGTTTTTCAGCTCATTCGCCTCTAATTTCACCCGACTTCCTTACCCGAGACCGTGCTCCGACCCTAATCGTCCCCCGGAAGATAGCCATGCCAAGCCCTCGAGTCATCCCTCCTCCCCTTCGGGCGCGCGCGCGCTACCGCACCTGTCCGTCCCCTCAGCCCCTTTCTCCAGGCCCTCCAGACTTTTTTCCTGCGCCCCGCCAACTGGCCTCCGCATCTGCTCTCCTCGGATACGTTCCACACGGCCAACGCACACGCGCCCCNCCCCCCCCCCCCCCCCCCCCGCTTTACCTCCCTCCCTGGGAAGATCTTCGTAACAACGTTGCTTCCCACTTCATCCCTCTCGTTAACTCCGGGTCGATCCTGTTGGCACCCGCTTCTCCCCGCGAGTTATTCCTGTACTTCCATGATCATTTCTGTCCTCACTTGCTACACTGTTGTCCGTTATCAGTCCTGTTTTTTTATGTCATCATGAGTCTCCCACTTGTGCGCCGCCATGGAATTCTCCTCACCCTTCTTGCGTTATTTCCATGCCCCCGCCCGTACTCCACCTCACGCCCCTCCCCTCACTTCCCCCCTGCATCCGAAGACTCGCACGGGTTCGTTATCCTCAAATGACATCTCATCCTCATTTATACCAGATTGATCGTTACGTCTCATCTCAATCGATTGTCACCACCGACATGGATTTGGTTGTGCGCGGCGTGAAGCCGCCAATTTCCAATCCGGTGAAATCCTTTTTTGACGGAAAGATGAGCATTAAGTTTAAGAATTCGTTCAATAGATGGCTAATTATATCCATATGCAATGTTTTATTATCCTTTAATTGAAGGCTTTGTGTAATTATACGCTTTCGTCAAACCAATTTTGGTTGTTTTCTAAAGGTAACCAGCGCCCGCCGTCACATCACAATTTACGAGTATGTCGTTACTCGTATAGTTGTTTATCTATTCTATTACGATTTATTTTTAAGTTGTTTCACTTTTTAATCGAAGATATCAAGAGAATGTTAATCGCGGAATCTCAGTTACAATCCGTAATTATTAAAAAAAAGCTTTAAATCATTTTAATATGTCCTTCCGTCATTATTTGTATTCAGTTAGTCTCTTCGTCTTCCTTTGGTTAGTATACATTTTGTTATTACTTGAATACATCGTGACTGAGATCATTTTATCTATTAAATTGTTTGATATGGTCATCTGCAACACTTTGAACTTCTTCCGCAAATACTAGCTCATCCCGCAATATCTTTGTTGAATAAAAATATAGTTTCTATTTTTAAGAAACTCGACTGGTTTCATGAGAATTATGTTATAATTTATTTATGAAAATGAATTTTTAGAAGTAAATCTTCCTTAAGGACGCAAATACCGCAGTGGAAATTGTTGTGGAGCATACTTTTACTTAGTGAGCATGTAACGGTTTCGGAAAACTTTGCACAGAGAGAAAGCTCTTTCTTCTGGGCTTTGTGATTCATGGGTGTATTTCCAGGTTCCACCTCTTTCAGTTTTTCTCGGTAGTTTTCTATCAGCATTCCCTTAAGGCCTCTTTTTCCTTACCAGCCAACCCGTCTCCATAAATAAAAAACCTTCACTTCACTACTCCCTCTCAGTTTTCCAGGCAAATGTCGGACTTATTGGTTTTTCTTCCTCTCTTATCCTCTTTTCTACCACCCTTATAAGTTTCCCTTGTCGTTTCTTGCTCGGGGCTTTGTCTCTACCCTTCAGGGAAGTGGTTTTATAGGCTATTGAAGGAGAGCTTTTCGCTGCATACTGCTTTATTCAACAATAAAATAATTGGCTTCTTCGCGAGATATGTAGCTTAAATCTTTTCTACGAGGGGCACCTTTCACCTGAATTTTGTGGTAGATAAAAAAAGGAGAGTTGTTTCTTGAAAATTCAGTTGGTAATTACATTCGTTTACTCACGGTGAAATACTACATTATCAAATTAATCGTTATTGTACAACTTTGAGGGCTAACCGTGCCTTAAATTACCACTAATAGATATTATTTTACACGATTCCATATCTTCTATCCTCGGTTTCGGGAATGGGTTATGCCATTGATGGTCAAATACAGTGTATTATCTTCACTAAGGGTCTATCCTAATTACCATTAATACTGTTAAATGATGTTCTTGCTACAGATCCTGTTAAGAAATAGAAAAGTCCGTTAAGATACAGTTTTCTTATTGTGTCGCCACGCCAAGGAAATGTCTATAACTTTTAAAGGAATTACGGCTTTTTCAAGAAACGTCCTGAAATTATTTTAACCATTCCCTTCCTAAAAATAATTCGCATGGCAGGACATTAGGCACTATGTCGTTATTATTTATGCCACTATTGAATATTTATTTCTAGTATAGTTTTTTTTTTAATTCTAAGACAAAATCCTTAGTTATACACGTATTGACATAAGTCAAATTAAAAACATTTGAATGGAAGGAAGTTATAAGAATACCTTTTCTTCGTTAAATAGATATTTGTTTGTAGCATATGAGGAAACTTCAAATTGTTACATTGTTTAAATTATAAACAAGTTTTATTTAAAGTATTAAATGAGCATATTCACACTTATAATTTCTTTCTCCTTCCAGGTAAGTTGTGTTTACCGGTTATGCGGAAATATAGTTTGTGTTGCAGTAATGTGAGTTAAATTTGCAATTTCATATAGTTAATCACAAAAGTTAATGCATTCTTTAGCATCTCTCTTACATTTTTCAATGACACAATAAGAATTATTTACAATTTAGCATTAGTCTTTAAATATTGTTGAAATTTACATTAGCCTTTAGCTTTTACTTTTCATTCTATGTGTTGCTGTAACTGTGGCTAATTTATTTGGACTACAATAGGTTTTTACGTTACACGTTTACGCAATTGACGCATCGAGATGAGGTATTTTTGTAAAGGCATGACGTTCGTTCAACATCCTATTGATGCTCGAAAATTTAGTAAAATTTCGTGCGGTTTCCATAATAATAGTTATTTCTTTAATCTAAAGAACATTGGTTTTAATTTTAAAACGAGAGAAAAATTAATAGGACACAAATCTGAAACGTAAACTGCCCACTAATTATATATTTAAAATAGAGAAATATGTTCAAATGCTCAAATATAATCATCATAATATTATAGAAGTAACTTTCCTGTTACTGTGGTGACATTAGGCGTAAGGAAATGGTCTTGCAGTTTCTTCTTTGTTCAAATACTTTTTTATAAACTTTTAGTTCGGATTTGGTTGCCTGTGGAATTAAGTCATTAGGAAAAATGATAGGGAAATTAATCATGTGAACAGGATGTTTATTACTTTTCGTCTCAGTATCCTAGAAATCTCCGCGGGATTCAGCGTTTTAATTTATTAGCCCCACCATTAATCCCGCTGCTCCTGTTCAGGAACTTCCCGGGCGAACGGCGAGCGGAGCGTCCCTGATACTCGCCGCCGCCATGCCGTCACCTTATCGTCTTCCACTCGTGCGCTGACTCGGGCACTCTCCCACAGCAGCAGGCAGCTCCTCCCCGTAATCTCTCCCACCGTGTGCGCCTTACCTCTTTTTTTTCATACTCCCCCCTCACTCGCCCGCCTTAACCGCCGCGCCACCCCCAGATACGCCAACCTTCATCCCTCAAGACGATTGTTCCCCTCACCCTGCAGGACGTCCTTCGCTTCCCCTCCTCTCAATTCCACCCTCCGCCCCCCTTTCCCTCCTCTTATCTGCTAATTACTGTATCCCACTTGCCGACTTTCCTTCCCTCGTCTCCCCCCCGTGCTCCCCCCTCACTCAACTTCCCCTTCCGCCCCATCGAGGTCGGGCGCCGTGGCCTCTTCCATCTTCTCTCTCTTTCCCTCTACTTCGCCCTCTCTCTCTCCTTCCCGGAATATCCCCACCTCCAAGCGCCTCTCCCCGCCTCCCAGCCTCCCCCCCTCCGTCGTCTCCCTCCCCCTGCGTTTTCCCCGAAATTCCCACGGGAGTCTGTTTATTCTCCCGCAGGAAGCGTTATCTAGCGCGCGTTGGAATTTATTTCGTGGCAGTTTAAGCTCGGGTGAAAAGTTTTATTTTTTGCTTGTAAGGAGATAGGGAGTGGGTGAGAATGTGGGATAGGAAGGGGGACGATGTGTGTGGGTGGGAGAGGAATGGAGGTGGGGCGTGCGTGCTTCACGCTGTAGTAATCCATTTAGTTCGCGGTTTTGTTTCTTCTCCCTGCTTCCGTGTGGTGGTGATCATCAATGTCGAGAATAATTCAGTTTTTCTGAAGCTACGCGGCGTGCTGCTTTGTGGAAGTTTATATCGCAGAGGTCTTTAAACTTGATACGCATATGCATAATATTAAAGGCGCTCTTCCCATCTTTTTTTTGTTTGTTTTGTGAATCGTAAGTGAAATAACGATCACAAGATTTAGGGTTCCAAAGTCGGTAGAATTGTGATTTTCTGTTTCACAAGTACTAAGATAGATATCCTCCTTCAAGCGATAGATAATAATGCGTATTGAAATTGAAAATAAAAATAGGTCAAGTGGCTTGTTTATGAGTTAGGGATTATTTAAATATTCCAATTTCTGCGTACTAAGTCTTTGGTAAACTGTCTGCTTACTTTAACTCCATTCGATTATATTATTTTAGGCCTTTCAGGCCTATTTACAGTTTCTCGATATGAAAAAAATGTTGAAGCCTACTTACTAATTAAATATCCTTTGGCCAAAAGTTCATTTGAAGACAAAAGTTATTGGCTGGTGGCTTTGGTGTATGTTGCATATTTCATAGTGTGCACACATACGCTATATGTAACATGGAATCACTGCACATTATCGTCACAGCGGGCGGAATTATCAATATGGAGACTATTAGACTTAATTGGAACGGAAATAGTACTACATTTCAATGATTCAGTCTAAAGTTATCTAAAAATTTACTAAACCTTGTCTGTGTACTTCAAACGTTAAAATAAAAAAACTAAACGAAGATTTTATACTTTTTCACTTCTCATCATAATAGTAATTTTGCAATACTTCCATATTTCATCTACGATTAAGGCTGTGTTTGAAGTATAATTTGAAATATAAAAATAACTATTCAGTCATCCATTTATAATTAAGCCTATAGTGACCTTTTTTTAGAAGTGTTGATGATACTGTTGACAGTGAAAGCAGGTGAATCCGCGGGGCTGCGCATTAACGTTTTAGTGCAACTCTTTTGTAAAAATGCGGGATGTTCTCTTTACCCCTGATCGGACTGCGCTCTACATTAATGGAAAGATCACTTCGAGTTTAATTAAAACCAAAAATCAAAGTCTCTTTTGCTTTTATTGCCGTGTGGGTCATCTGATGAAACAGTCGTTTGCTGAATATTAACGGTAGACCATGTCCCATCAGTCCATTGAAGCCGTGCGATCAAAATCCCACTAATTGGTTAGTTACGAATGATTATCATGGAATCAGGATCATCCCAATGGGAGCAGGGAAATCCCTTTCCTCCCGTCCCTCGCTCTCTTCCCCTAGCAAAACAACCACCCCTCACCAAATCCGACGGTCCTCTGATTCCCGCCCTCCCTCCCTTCCACCACCAACTGCCCCAAAACCCCCAACTCTGTCCGGCTTTCCGAGCCGGGCCGAGAGGTTTAGGGCTTTCGCATTTGGTTTTATAAGGCAGATCAGAGGGGATTCTGAGGGTGGGACGGAGATGTACAGAGATAAAGTGGGAGGGAGGGGCGAAAGTAGCGGGACCACAGTTTGAGTTGGAGCGGGAGATTGGTGGAAGGAGGGAGGGAGTTGAGTTGGGAGAGTAGTTGATGGAGAAACGAGCTATAGAAGGAATAGTCGATTGCGTCCGGGAACTGTGCAGAGGACGGATTGGAGGAGAAACGATAGAAATGAGAAGAGCGAGAAGAGGTTGTCCCACCGGCCTGGAGAGGGGGGGTGAAGGAGATGATATGGAGAGAAAAAGTCAGAAGAGAAATAAGAAGAATGGGAAAAGAAGTAAGAATGGAGACAAAGTGACAACAACTATCGGAGAAGGGAATGTTTTAATTGCGTTCGCGATAAAATGGAGATAATTCTAATGAATTCTTCGAAGTGACTCTGAGGAATGGCTCGACGATAAGCTGGAAAAGATCTGAGGGAAAGATAATAATGCGGAGATACGAATACCGTTTATATGTGAATATTTCGATGGGGGGTATCATTGAAACATTAAAGGAACGGTCTCCACAAGCAATGCATGTAGCCAAAGCAGTTTGGGAGTAGAAGTTTGCTCCTTTTGAGAGGATGTGGAGTGGTGGGCCGTTTGAGCGAGCCCTTTCAGCTAAGAGGTTTAGTAAAAGATAGAAAATTGGGGGTCAAGGAATGAGGGGGACCTTTTGGGTTTGCGTCATGCGAAATCGCAACTCAAAAAGCTCGTATTTTTTTTGGGCCACATTCGTTCCCACTCTCCTGTGCACCCATTTCCCTCCCTTTTCTCTCTCTCTCCTTCTCTCTCTCTCTCTCCTATCCGATCTCCATTCCTTTTTTCCTTCCCTTCGAGGAAAAAGGGAGGGATATGTATTCGGGCGCACAAGTTTCGACCTCTGATACGCGCCCACCGGTCTCCCTGGCTTTGTCTTTTATAGCTCCTGATTTAACCTTCTCCTTCTTACCCCTTCCCTCTCCTCTTGCTCTCTTTTGTCCCGTTTCACCAAAATCCCACCGCCGCGAACTTTTGGCCGTTTCGAAAAACGTTCATCCGGTTTGAACTTCCGACCTAATCGCCATCGAAAAAAAAATAATCGCCACGGGATCAAAAGATCGTATTGATGTGTTTTGAAAGTTTAACTTGTGCGGATCGGTTATCTTTCCCACCCTTAACACCGGGTGCTCCCACCCACTCCCTTCCTCTTTTCCAAACGATTTTATCTTTTATTTCTCCGGCGTCGTGGAACTAAATCCCCTAAAACCCCGCGAATTTTATTCCCGCGAAGACCATTCGTCGTTGGATGATTTTTTTTGTTTGTTTGCAATCCGTCGTTTCAGAGGTCGTCATTGCGTCGAATGGAAGTCCGTTCCGTTTATTTTATTTATTCAGTAAATTATACATGACCTTTCATTATTTCTGATTAAGAATTATTTCCTTTCCAACTGCCTTGAGCCTAGCCTATCGTGCGGTGTAAAATAATGCCTCGGGCAAAGTATTACTACCGTAGTGCCGTAAATGCCTCAGGTAAGGTGGATTCAAGGGGGGAATGTTAATAGTGTGAGTTAAAGTTTCACGTAGTGAAGGATATTGGGGAGTATTGGGGACATTTTTGATTTAACTGTTTTGCACTTTGTGCCAATGGAGTAGTATAAATTTTATGGAGCCATGGTTTATTTATTTTAAGCTGCAATACTACTTAATTGAAATAGGGTCACAGTGAGGTTCTTATTTCGTGTAGTTAAAATGTACCCGCCTTAAATAATGTTTTATTTTAATATTGGATCCATGCATTAAAGTAATGCTTCGCATTATATTAATATATTAATTCTATGCAGGAATATAATGATAATTACTCCCTTAAATGGTACTAATAATTTTTTTACGTTATATATTATCGAGTATGAATATATTGCAGGAAAAAAATTATTCCTTGTTCATCATTTTTTCTATCACCTTACATAAGGGAGAGAGGCTGAACTGTTCAACGACCAAATCGGTAAATTTCAAAAGTCATTTAAGAAATCCGGATCTACGTTACTATACCTATCCCTAATGCCGTTAGTTAACATATTATCTTTTATGGTTAAAATCTGAT
Organism: Calopteryx splendens; assembly: GCA_002093875.1. Lineage (NCBI taxonomy): Eukaryota > Metazoa > Arthropoda > Insecta > Odonata > Calopterygidae > Calopteryx > Calopteryx splendens. The sequence goes on along the minus strand of LYUA01000031.1, from coordinate 518,178 downwards.
ATTACGTGCAGTAGTATTCTGTTAACATTTTTGAGCAATATTATGCACCATATAATGAAGTTTATAATTTCGACTAAAATATCAAACTCCGGTTTACACAGGCTATATATAAACTCTTTTTCTTGTGAAGACTTGAAAAAGAAATTTCGACGTCTATCATTTTCCTTTGTATCAGACTCAATGCCTGGAAACTGTTGGAAAATAATGACTACTGCAACAAAAGACAAAGCTAGAAGGCCTCTCTGTTTGTTGTTTTGTGGCTTATCTCAAGAGTTATTTCCAGGAGTTAACCGACTGATACTGCTCTCCGTCCATATACATCTACAAAAATACTCCGCGATCCACCTAATACATGAATGCACCTCATACATGCTTGATTATTCTCTCTCCCTCCGTCACTCC
>LYUA01000031.1:425207-443710 GCA_002093875.1 Calopteryx splendens | reverse complement strand
GGGAGCTATGCCCGTCTTCGAGGCCAAGAGAAGAATCATATGTATATATTTATACATTCTATATATACTATACATTATATAAATATTAATATATATACATACATACCCAAATAAGCCTATATTCACTGAATCCAGAGCCCCTCTTTCGCAGGTTTGGGAAGGTAAATGTAGAAACGGGATTTAAAAGGGATAAAACTCTGCGATAAACGAGAGAGTGGGACTGGGTTTGGGAGCTTCGCTGGCGGGTACAAGGGGTTGGGGGGATTGTGAGCGCGAAAGTGGGAAAGGGGAAGAGGGTTTCCTGGTGGGGATTATTCATTCGTGATACTGCGCAGGGGAGCAAGCAAATAAGGACGGAGTGGGTGAGGGTTGGTCGGGAGGTGACGGGACAGACTACCACTATTCGCTTTCTTCGCCTCCGTGGGTCGAGGTTAAGAGGCGGGATTTCAGTGTGATCGATTACCGAACAAAAGCGAGAAACTACATTGAGTCAACCCATGAAATCTGGGGTAATTAAACCAAGAATGTATGGATTCCTTCCATTCGTAAGGCCATTAAGGTTAGCTGCATTAAATGATCGTTCGTCGAGCTTAAATACTGCCTAAATCACTTCTGGATGCGTGGGGGAGTAAAAAACATAACCGCTCACCCTTGCGTTTCCCGCGTTAGTATTCAGTCTACTACGTTATCGCATCCATAAAAAAAAGGACCTGACTTAGCTAGCGGTCCGGAATTGCTCATTAGTTTAGCAAAATGAAATGCGGGTGCGGGAAGGAGAATAAACCCCTTGCTGATGGGATTGACACTTTTATCCGTAGGTATCACTTTATGATAACTTATTTTATCAGGACACTTAAATTTTAAAAGCAGGAAAGCTGTGAGAGGAAAATAATTTTTCGCGAAACTCACGCATTTTCATATCAATCAAAAGAGTTGAAAGACCCCTTTGAGCGAGGAAGCTAGTTAATCTTTATCAAGAGATGAGAGGGACCTTCGTGACGGAAAATTCGAATTGGAACCACTGAATATTAACTTTCATCTGTTGCGGGGCTTCAAAGAATAAGTTTATTAAAGGCTATAGGCACTCGTGAATGTTAGAGTTTTCCTCAAGAAAAGGGAACCTTAAGAGATGTGGTAGGCATGTGTGGACCTACACTTCGAGAAAAGATGGTAGAGATGGAGAGAGAGAGAGAGGTAGATTGGGGAAGGGAGAGACGCCGCGCCGTCTGCGTGCGAGTGAGAGAGATTAGGTGGGTTGGGGAGTGATCAGGGATGTGAGGTGTGGACCCTTGGCCTAGTGGGGTGGAGGAAAGTGGAAAATGGTTTGGCGGGTAGTGGGAGAGAGAGAGAGAGAGAGGCGCGTAGAGGATGGAAGGTAGGTAGAGGACGAAAAAGCCATAGGGAGAGAGAGGAAGGGCTGGAACCCCTAGGATTCTGGGAAGACAAAATGTTCGCATACAGAGATTAAAGGGATTGGGTTCCAGGGCTACAATAGAGAACGTTAAGGATTTGACATCAGGAGTGGGAGGGGACGAGCAGTGTATGTACCGGGATGCGACGGGTAGTCGAGTGTGGGCTGCGGGGTGGAAGAGGCAGCGTGGGTGGGATTCGATAGGCATCGGGACAGTGGTCCGAGGAGGGGGCTGCAGGTGTGAAGGAGAGGGTGAGGGATTGGGCGGAGGGGGGAGTGAAATCGTTGGGAGGGTTGGGAGAGGATCGGGAGTGAAACGGGGAAGCAACAGAGGGGCGGTGTTGGAAGGCAAACGAGGGGGGGATAGGGTGAAGGGTTGGGCGAAGTGGGTTGCGGGAAAGGGAATGGGAGAGGAGGATTCTAGGCGGGGGGAGGGTAAAAGGGAGAGGGGGAAGTTAAGGGATTAGCGAAGGAATTTGGACGACAAAGGTACGCAAACGGAATGCGTGCTTAGGGAATGGCCTACGAGGGAAGGCGCAAGGATGAAGGGCGAAAGCAAACGGAATACCTGATAGGCGGATGAGAAATTTCGGGGAAAGTCTTTGGGCTTTATGATTGTTGGGGAGAGAGCTCCGGTGGGGAGGGGGATTTGCGAGGGGGAAAGGGGTGAGAGGAAAGGGAGTGCGGAGTAAGAGAGAGAGAGAGGTATATGGTTGTGGATAAAGAGACGGGGAAAGGGAAGGGGTGGCGGACGTATCTCGAGGAGAGGGACTTGCAAGGCATAAGAAGGCGTTTGGATACGGTGAAAAGACGGCATTGGTGATCTCGGGGATTTTGAAGTGGACCCAGGAAAAAGGTTTTCCTTTAACAATTACGAGTCATCCCAAGTGCCTTGAATAATACTCCCGAAGGTAAATTGGAGGAAAAATTAAATTAAAAACGGTGCCGAAGCGGGCGATTAACTGCAAAGCCTGAAGGGGGCGATGCAATATAATTTTAATAGCGAACGAGGAAGGATACGGTAGGCTGAGGCAGTTTACATTAACGCAAGACGTCAGTGTTGTATCGGAAAGCAAAAGTGATTAGCAAGCCGCAGTAAAACGGCAATACTTAAGTAGCTCAGGAAGTGTATTGTTTCCGTCTAAAGAGGATACGTTTTAAGTGCTGCTAGAAATTTCATTGCCGTAGAAAATTTATCTTACACCATTAAGGCTGAGATCGCAGTGCATAAAACTTTGCTATAAGTTAATGTTCTTCATTTTGGTCTTTTTAATATGACTATTATGTAACCTTGTGAGAAAGCTTTGTAAGAAAATAGATATTTCCATGAGACTCGAATCTTTTTTTGGGAATAGTAATTTTCATATTTTTCTCAACCTAACTAGCTCTAGGCCACTTGATATGGCCGATGTAACTTATAAATGACTTTGTTTATTTATAAATATTGTTCATTTTTTGCGATTCCAGTTTATTATATAACTTTCATTGCAACAGAAATGCAAAAATGTAATTTAATCTCCTAAAATTGTTCTTGAAAACCTGTCATAATGATTTTTTTTATGAATATAGCAGATTTAAATTTGCTGCTTGAAGTTTACTTTCAGCTAAGGATTTTCAGCTGTTGTCCGCTGATTTTTAGGTGCTATGTCAGTCTATTGTGAAAATTAGTCTTTCATGGATATCCAAGGTAGGCATCAATCCTCAGGTATTCATCCTTAAAACCAATCGAATATCACACCGAAATTAGTGGGCTGATGAGTGACGTCATTATGAAAAGCATTGGGTTTGTCATTCAAGTTCAGACCATCGGAGCTAACAAATATCTAGTGCCGGAAAGGGTACCAGCACGAGTGTTGAAAGAGTTGGAATCAGAAACTGCACCCTTTTAGGAAAACCTATTTATTAAATGTGAGTAACGTCATGCACTCCCTAGATAATCATGTACACAATAACACAAAGTCACAATAACACAAAATTGGTTCTAAAAGAGCGGACCTTGTAAATATAAACTGATTTATTCTTCCGCGACATACTCTAATCGCGAGAATCAAGAAATCCAAGAGACGCAATATTCTTAGATTAAAAAAAAAACCATTTGATCAGGCATCAAATAATAACATGATATACGAGAATTTAAGCTCGTACAAACTGCGATTTTGTAAAATTAATGGAGAAATGGTTTCGTAATTTTCTCTTTGAGCGTTAACAGAAAGTTGTAAATTGATAGTGTTCCGGTTTTTAGGATCTATCCTCTGTCGTCCCGCAGGTTAATGTGATCGGCTCTCTCATTTTTCTAATTGATTGTAAAATTTCTAATAATGTCAGATTATTCGCCGACTATGAAGTCAGATGCCGATAAATAAGTAATAAATCCGAATATTAGGCTCTTTATGTGTATCTTACCCATGTAACAATTTGCTGTGTGTGGGGAGTGGGGTCTCGAATAATATTGGAAAATATGCAATAATGAATTTTGGGAAAAAGAAATTCATTCATCCTTACGCCTACAGACTCGCAGGGTTGAACATAAGAATGTTGGACAAAGTGAAATATCTAGGAGTCTCTATAACATGGGGTGAGCACATTAGGACCATCAGCAGACCTGCATTGAAGAAACTAGGATTAATCAAACGCATAGCGGTGAAAAATTCGGAAGGAAAAGTTATGGAGAGGTATTATTTCGCGTTGATCACCATTTGAATACTCTTCAAGCATATGGAGCCTTGGTTGGGAGCCACTGGAAGCATTAAGATTGCATGTATCACTTAAACTGTTAGATAAATACAAATCATTTCAGTTTAGCGGTGACAGAGAAGGAGTGCTTTTAGTTCCTCATCACATTGGTAGACGAGACCACGATGGGAAGTTGAGAGAGATTGACTGTCAGATAGATCGATTAATAATCATTTTTCATATAAGAAATCATTTTTCCCTCGCACAATTCTTGACCACAGCAGTAGGAAACATTTACGACAGTTTGGACTCCCTGAAAGTGAAATGATACGGATTGCTAACAGTACTCAATTACATTTATGGCTGGTGACATAACACCCCCTGCTACATGCCTTCGCGGTGACTTGCAGGGAAAGACGTTTCCAGTAATTGGTGGAAAATTCAGTGGAAAAAGTTCTTGAGGTTTCTAAAGGATGAGAAAAAGATCGAATGATGTGGTTTGTTGGATGCATGGGGGAAGGAAACGCATCGCCAGAAGTGTAGATACAGAGACAGAGATGAGAGCTGAAAAACCGAAATTATGTTCATTACCAAAATAATGGATTCAAGATTTATACGACAAGATGGTACCATTTACTCGCACTGCTTATAGTCTTCTGCTGTTTTTTATGAGTAAAACCCTCAATAAGCGTGGAAGAATGCTTCAGTCAATGCTGAAAGTTACCCTTAGCTAATAATTTCTCTCGTTTATGCGATGTCTATAGTGAAAGGGATTAGTGTCGTCTTTTTTGTCGTTCTTTATTTTCTTTTCGATTTTTCTTTTGATTTGAATTTTAGACTGATTTCTCCGCTATATGCCTTACAGTAAAACCCTCTGATTACATTCCGCCGCATTAAAACCAACCATTTTTAACATTTTGAAATACAAATGGTTATAACCTATTGTAAATTCTTAATTTATTTAGGTCGCATAAGTGCGTATCGGAATTACAGATATAATATAAGCTGGATTGAATCAGAAGGTAGGTACTGTTAGACTCTTGAGGTAAATAAATGACTTCTAGACTGAATTAAATTCTCTTAAAACGGTGAAACCCATTGAAGATTCCTTTTTATCACTAACGTGGACAGAAGGTGTGGGTATACCATGCTGGAGATGCCAGAAGTCCATCGGTTGTGCGGCCCTCGAAGAGGTGAATTCCTTGCAGGAGTGAAGGAGATGGGGTAGTGGGGCGGGAAGGAAGTGGAGAGAGAGAGAAAGAGGGGGAGCGGAGGAGGAAGAAGGGTTGAAGTGTCTCCCCCAGGCGGGATAAGGCAACGCGTCCCCGCTTCCCGTTCTAAAAATAAAAATGCATCTACCTCCTCCTCTTCATCCTCTCCTCCCTACTCACCGCCCCACCGTTTCCCCTTTCCGAAACTTCCCCCCTCCTCTCTTTCACTCGTTACGTCCCTCCCTGGCCTCCGTAGCCACCGTCAACACCCCCTCCTCGCAATCCCCTTCCCTTCTCCCATCCCCCCTATACCAACCCTCCAACGAACATACTCCCTCCTCTGCCTGCTCTCCCACTCCCCCCCACCAAGCCCCTCACCTTAATGACGGTGTTCCAAAAGCAGCGCAGGTGACGCAGACCGGGGTTTGGATCCAAAAGAGCTAAGGGAGGAGGGAGAGGGCGTGTGGGAAAGCGGGCGTCGAAGGGGAGAAGGGGGGATGTTGGAGGGATGGGAGAGTGAGCGGGAGGGATTTGCTTTTGGGGGGAGGGAGGTGATTGGGGGAGGGAGAGGATGGGTTGAGGTTCAGCACGCAGGGAAGGCTGCCACTGCGCTTCCCCAGATGAGACCCTCTTGGGTAACGGCCAGGCGGCATGGAATGGCCTTATGGATGCGAGAGGGAAGAGGGAGGGAAGGAGAGATTCGGAGGAAAGTATAATAGGAGTAAGGAGGAGAGAGTGATAGGGTGGAAGGAGAGAGGGATATTTTACTGACCCCACAAAGGAGGGAGGAGTTAGAGAAATGGAGATAGAGTTGTGATAAGAACAGATGAAAAAACTGCTATCTAGAGGGCGGTGTACAGGAAGTTAGTTGATGAACCAAGGATTTTCACCTATGTATCCACTCGTTGCTTGGATTGAATTGAGGTGGTGAGGCTAGGAACAGTATTTCTGAACCCCCAACGCCTCTGAAGCATTCGTACCCGACGTCGAATTGAACGCGAGATTTTTTGGTCGTGAGCCAATAAACCAGTACAACGCGACCAGAAGAATATTTACCGAAAGAAACAATGGAGACTGGAGAGTAAAATAAAGCAAGGGTGGAGTTTAGATGAGCCGAATTTGTGGATGAATTTAGATTGTAAAGGAGAAGAAAAAAGGAGTGAAGAAAGTTAAAGAAAAGTATCCATGTAAAATAAGTGCTCCCATGCTACACTGATAAATTATGCGACGGAGACAATGTAAAAAAATTCATTCAATTCATCACAGTGGTAACATTCATGAAAGTATCTATTAATTATTAGGCGTAAATCCGTTTATATTAATTAAGAATATAGTTTGTTTCATATTAATGCTCTTGCTATTTTTTAAAGTCGAACCTGTTACGAAATGAGATTTTTATTTCATAAAAAAAACTTCAAATAATTATAGTTTATATAAAACACTCGGTTGTGATCGTTAAAAATGCTGTTTGAATTTTTATTCATTTAGAATGAGAGGTTTGGATTCTTGGTAATTTATATTAACACTCGTTCCATAATTTAATCGTAACTTCATCTCATCTTATCATATTAATATCTTCCCCAAAATATGCATGTTCCAAGTTAAATATAGTTTTTTGCTAGAGGTGGGAAGGAATATCATAGCAATAATATATTTGAGTTTCTGGCCGATTGGTGACGAAATTAGGAATAGTGATTTTTACAACTACCTATCCTTACCCTAGATCCATCGTCGATGTCCCTAATATTATAACCTTTTGTGAAAATTAATTGAGAATATAATTACCCTGAAGTCCTCGAGAGTTATGGTGTTTTGATAGAAAGGTACTTCCGGCCGTATTCCCGAAACCAAGTAATCCTATCCCTTCAGGAAGTCCATCGATAACTCCTTTCCTCTCCCGAAACGAGCGCCACAAAGCCCTTGACCGGGTCTCCCCAACCCTCTTGTTCAACCCCGTTCCTACCCCCCCTGCGTATCTGCTTTTAATTTGTGCAGGACAAACGACCGAGGTTTTTTTAAAGGGATTTTAATTTTGGGTCACCTCCCCCGAAAGGCAGGGAACGTGCGCGCGCCTGCACGCCAGCACACACACAAACACGCACACAGTGTGCATGTTATTGGAAGTGTCGGGGCATCCAGTTTGCAAAAGCAGCCCGTCACTTCCCTTCCTCCTCCTCGCCGCCGCGAGAGAAGACCCTATTCTCCACCATCCTCGTGCTCTAATATCTCTCGCGGCAATTTTGCCCTTCTCTCCGTCTTCTCTCGTTCCCTTGCCTCTTCCCACCCTTTTGCCTCCTCCCACCTCCACCGCCCGCCTCACTCCGTCCCTCCCCCCTCCAGCACCAGCTAATAAGGGTTACCCTCACCAGATTCACTGCTGACGTGGGCTTATGGTTGTTGGTGTGCACTACACGCATGGAGTGCCTGTGGAGGAATACAGCCTTCACGTGCCTCCTCCTACACCATAGCCGAAGCATTTTCGCTGGACTCCACTGCCGTGGCTCCACCATTTCCTTCCCCCCCATCGCCTCCCTCTTTCACTCCGACCACCCCCTGGCTCTCTTCCTCCCCCAATTTTCTCCTCCACCCTCCTCCCCACGCCTCCTCTACATTTTACTTCCCTCCGCTCCCGGAGCCCCCGGACTCTCCCCGGAACCGGTGAAACCAGGGTCCAAAGCCGAGTGCACACCCAACCCACCGCCGTTCACAAATTCCGCTCTTCCTTCTACTCCCCTAACCGCGATTTTGATCCATGCAATAAATTCGCGATAACGTTGCCAGGGTGTCCGGGGGCGTTAATTTTTATCCCATTGTCTCTGGGGCGCCATATTCCACGGTAACCTCCACCTTTTATGGCGCATAACCTGACGGTGTGTTTCCATCTCTCTCTCTCCTCCCTTCTCTCCCCTTTTATTTACTATCCCCATCCTCTCATCTGCTCGCGCACCTCTCTCTTTCCATCCTCCCTTCCCTCCCGCCCTCATGCCGTTCGTAGCCAGAGTTACTCCTCACACCACCATCCCCTCCTACCCTTCCCTCCGCTCTCTCTCCCTCGTCCCTAGGCTCCCCTACTCCTCGGGGTATAAATCCTCGGCTCATAAATGCCTCGACTTAGAGCGAAGGCGTGGCCCGTTTTAAGAGAGTGAACTGAATATACCGGCCGCTATTTAGGAGTGAGTGAGTGAGTGGGTGCGCTATGGGTTTTCGTAAGGGAGCAGGGAGCGTGTGCGGGGGACAGACTTAAGCCTTCATCTGGCTCTCCTCTCAGTTTAGCTAGCCGTTCAGGCGTCAACTCAAGTGCGAGTTGCGCCGACCGCGGCATATTATAGCGTTTTCGAACCAGAGGCCGTGTTGATATCTTTGGTTATCCCTCCGGCAGACCTTTATCGCGCCACTTGCTCCTTTTTTTACTGATTGCATTTCGCTAAAAGCTTTTTCTTAAGAAAAGCTCTCTTTAAAGAACTTCAATTAATGCCTCTGGGGATTCCGAAAGACGGAGATATGAGAAAAATTCACCATACATACTAGGATATTGTAAATATACGTGTATCATATTCACTTTTGTTTCCTTGATTAAAATATGTGAATAAAAACTTCATACGTTTCTCTTTTGGCTCTATCAGGGTCACATTAAAATTCTGTCTTTGAGGTAGCTTCACCTCTGTGACCATAAATCGTTTATTACCTATGTTATTATTTTTCCCCTTATTCATTTGATGATAGTCAAGAGATAAATTATTTTAGCTAATTAACTGCATAATAATTGAGTCCTAAAATGTGTTTTTATTAAAGAAACCACTTAGATTGACGAGTAGTTCACTCGATGGATCAACTTAATATCGCGGATTGGAAATTCGTTTAGGGTAATTAAATTTTCGATTGGCGTAATTGTTTTTTTATTGCAACGGTGAGGAATAGCTACTTCCGCGAGAGTATGGAGAACTCTTGATGTTTACTCTTGTGTTTATATGCATTAATAATGGACAGAAAATATTGGTATGGAAAATTATTGCATAAATATGTAGTATGGACCGGTTGCCAAATTCAATTTAATTCTTGAAAATCACTGAAGGTGGCTTTTGGAGTATTTGAAGTATTCTCGGATTCTCTCAATTTACACGGGAATCCAGATTTCAAATTCCACGATTTCCGGGTTCCAATTGGGATGAAGGTTACTGTGAGACTGTATTTCGAGGAGAATAAAAAAGAAGTGAAATCGAACCTTATTGGTTTGGACGATGATACAACCTTCGGGTTGATTACTGTGGTTGTTTCTTTTATGTTCCGCTGGTACTACGTGAATAGCACTGAAATTTGACACGATGCATTGAAGGATGACGTGGAAAATGCTAAAAGCCTATGCTTTTAGTGGCTGGGAGATAAGGTCTCTGAGCGAATGGAGATTCTAATAAAAGGATTATTCTATAATAATATAAAGAATATTAATTAAATTGAAATTGTAGAAGGAAACTAATTAGTATGCAAACGGCATTGTGGAATTGTGCATATTTTAATAAATGCATAATAGAAGAAGGAAAATGTTTGTATCCGTTTTTCATCCAAATTCTGCGCTGTCTTCCACAAGGCGCTCTTCATAGTTTAAAATGTACCTCTGGAAAGTTAGGGGGATAGAGGAGATTTAAAAATAACTCCTTGAAGTTTTATTGGCTTTTTCTTTATGCAGTCGAGTCTGGAATCCGATTGGGTCTTGCACCATAGCGAGACGTTTTCCGCACGACGAATATCACAAGGATATTCCTTGCAAATCCGGTCAAATGCAGGAATCGAAATAAAATCCAAATACATACTTTCTGCTTTTGTGTCCTCATCAAGGGAGGTTGTTACTTCAAACTTTTCGCATATTCGATTCACCTCAAATAACTCTTGAGTTCCTGTCATACAGCGAGAGACCATATCGACTCTCTGTCGCCTGCACCTCTCTCACTTCCTATTTTTTTTCATTATATTTTTCGATCTTCTTCGCATGCAAAATGGATTAAAAGACCAAAAATTAATGAAATAACTCAATTTCCATTCTCCTAAAAAACGATTTTGAGATATTGTTGGTGTCTTATGTTTTATCCCTGGAATTTTGTATTTTTAAGAGGTTGTTTACGAGTTAGCTAGTCATTAGAATCAAAATTCACTTTTTAAATTGCACAAGATAAGTAGAAGTGGCTATAGCCCCAAACTGGCGAGAGAGATTGTAAAATATGTACCTTAGTGTTTTAAGCTCGCCATATGCTTTTAATAAATGTTTTAGCTAATTTTCCTACTGAATATTGTTCAAGATAGTTAGGATCAATGATTATGCACGCTATGATAAATTGATGGTTTCTTTAGTGCTAGATATTTATCTTTTCGATTACCTTTAGGAAATTATAAAATTTATAGGAGATAAATTATCGTAACGAATGAAACTAGATGTTTTATTGCGTTTTTCTTCTAATCATCATCAATATTATTTTCATCCGAAAATCAATTTGCTCTGGCCCTCCACTCTTCCTTTTCTAATACTAACTCCAGTTAACAGTTTCCTATGGTATTTATTTTTTCTAAACCTAAGTATTTGTCCCTTGGTCTTCTTCGTTGTGCCTCCCCTTTTACTTTGTTATTTGCTAATTTAGCCGCTGTCTCAAGGTGTGTGTACTCCATTTGTTTTTGCTTTCCTTATCTTGTTATATATTTTTTTCTCCTCCTCTACTCTTCTGTATATATATTTATTTCTTATTTCATCTGTCCATTTGATCGTCAACATCCACCTCCAGGGCCAAATTTTGAAGGCTTTATTCTTCCTTAGTCTGCTTCTTCAATGGTCCATGTCTTTGACCCGCAGTGAGGCCCCTTACTCCATACGAATGCTTCCTTGTTAAAATTATGCCTTCTTTGAGCATAGCAGTTGCCTGGTCGTAAAAGACGGCTTCTTAGCTAGAGGTAATTTCAGTTTGATATTCGCCGAGCCTCGTTCATTTTATGTCACGCAACTTCCGTGGTAGGTGAAAGGTTCCGCTTTTTCTAATGTATTTATTTTTAACGCTACATCTTCATACGTATTTTCTCTTACATTATTATCTTCTTCTACATTATAGGGTTTTATTTTCCTCGATTTTCATGTATTTTTCATGAAGTACCTGGTTTATTATGTGCAGTGATGCTTGCTAGTCAGACTGTTTATATCTTCCACATGCGACTTAATTCCTTTCACGCCAATTCCTTCAGCTTCATCTTAATCCACTTCCAAGTGCATATTGCATTGTGTAGAGGAATACTGCATCTTTGTCTAACTCCTTCATTAGTTTCGCTTTTATTTTTATTCCGCATATCACCCGTTTTATGCTAATTAGTTGTTATATAATTGTTTGAGTATTATTCCGTCATATGTCATGTTTTTTCGGTTATTTTAACATCTTGTTCACTCTGCATAGCCTAAAGTCCACGAATGCCTCATGCGATGACTTGTTGACACGTCAGTTTTTCTACAAGTAGAAACCCCTAGACTGAATGTCCTCCTCCGTTCTTTTGCTCTTTCTGAATTCCAAGTTGGTTTTCCTTTTATTTAGTAACTAACGTATTAGTCTACCTATCTCATTCTACCTGTGAGATCTTTGTTATTAAGAAATGAATTCTGCTTTTTTTAAACTCGTTTATGCAATAAGTATGCAACTTCTGGAAGTCTGGAAAAAGATTTTTTCAAATTGTTTTCAAGATAACCGTGACTGAGTAGTTCTTGAAATGTAATTAGATCAATTCTCTTGATCCGATTTCTTAAAGTCTTAGATAATTATTTTACGAATTATGTTAATGCAAATTCGATTCAAATCACGCAATAGTTCTTGGCAGTAATTCAGCCCACGCTTGAAGAGCGGGATACCTTTATTTAGTGGGACTTAGATTGTATTTTATTTCAATTCTATGCTGATCTATGTCCATTATGTGCATATGGGTTGGAAGATTTCAAAATGAACGATGTTCTTTTATAATGGAAATGAGATCAATTATCCTGAATTTCGGAAAATGGAGAACGTTACAAATAATCATAAAATGTATGAACTCAACATTTGATCAGAAAATCAAAATTCAGATGCAGAGATGTGAATATGTTGGCATTAAATAAGGATACTAATCAGGGCAAAATTTTCTCTTGCTCCGCGTGCAACTAACAATAACTTTTTCTTGATAGCAAGAAAGCTAATTTTCGTTTAATTCTACGATGTTTGCTGGAAATATTTCTCTTGGCTTTGGAAATTTTACAATATGGTGACGGCAGAGGGTGTTTCTACGCCATTCAAAATTATACGTTCCACGAATGTCAGTGACAGACGGAGATGTTGTAAAAATGAAGCGATGGAAGAACAATATACCAACATATTCACATCATTAAAATGTCTAAGTATATAATATTACTCAAAATTTGCGGGACTAACTACCGTTAGTGATTTTACTCAAATTCGATAACATAGACGATACTAATAAAATTTATTTAACGTGAAATAGTGTTTTCTGAGCGAAAATTTTGGCAACTATTCTTATCCCTAATCGTTTGCGGGAATGAACGGTATTTTTAATCTATCCCTTTTTACATTTTATGAGTATGTTTATCTTTCCAATCTTATTTTGGTGATATTTCCTACTTTTTTACGACGGGGTTAGTAATACATTTTTAGAATCTTCAGAAAAGAGACCAGCTTTTAATTTATGCAAGAGTTTTAACTTTAGCTGTAATTTAGCCTTAAATCGGTGAGTGATTCTTAAACCAGTTTTTCTATTAACCCAGTGACGCTGCTAAGTTTATACTAATATAGTTTAACAAATCTGGCTCCTCCTCGCTACACGCCGTCTAATTCTGCAATAAAACCCACTTCATGAGCAATACATATGCTAGCAACATATTCTAAGTAAGGCCTACTATAATAGAGAAAGATAACATCGCTCTTTTGCCCTTTAGTTGCATTTACCCAGTACCTTTTTAATTAATCCTAATTTTCTGCTATTTTGTCCGAACAATTTTCCCCCTAGAGGGGTATAGAGTATGACTCAAGTGTATACTAAGAGTTTACACTTGATATGACGGTATATTTGGTTCAAAAGGATTTTGGGGGGAACTACTCTTTTTCCATAATTTTATGAGACCACATTTCCTAAGTTAAGTACCATTGGCCAAATATCACTCTAGTCCTGTATTGCATTTGGATCAATTGATGCTATTCTCAGGACGGCGAATATCTTTGTGAATAATTGTGACGTTAGAAATTGGCCGAATTTTACTATTAACCGAGAGATAATGTTGTGATTAAGATAGGTATGTGACTACTTGGATCCTTTCTTTCGTGGCTATAAAATATAGTTGTTATATTGGCTACTTTCCAATCATTGGGTCATGTGATATGTGAGATGCGGTGCTAATTCCGACGCTAGTTCTTTACATATGCGAGCATTTTTTTCATCGGGTCGTGAGAATGTATTTGGTTTAGTGGTTACGTATTAACTGCCCGTTATATTCCGCTACAAGTATAAATTACGGGAAATGGTTTGACGAACTGATTTTTGATCGGCTGTTGTCAAGATTCTGCGATCATTTGATGAAAGCGTTTTGAAATAAGTTAAGTAAATAGGCTGGCCTTCCGTAAACTGATAATTCATTTTTCACCTTTATTTTTTTGCGGGTTTACTGTGGACATGTTTTCTTAACCGCCGAAATGATTTCGGATGCCCGTGTAAGTATGCAACAAATATTTTCTTTTAAAGTAACTTAAATCTTTCCGAAAGGCTTTCTTGGCAGTGGTCCTGAATGCCTGAATTATAAATAATCTTATCCCGTTCATCGCTGGAGATGTTTGTGTGGCATAGTCTTTGACGTGTTTAAGATTTCCTAAATTCCACATTGTATCATCTGGGTTCCGTGAACTCTTTTATTATTTATTTGGAATAAACTTATGCACAGCTGATTGCGTTATCTCGAGGAATGATGAAATACATTTTTACAATGAAAGACATTTATTTGAAATCACGGAGTGGTGAGCAATTAAAAATATATATTTTTGCACTTATTTGAATCCCTAGAACACCAGACTCCTCCGATGCACATGCTGCGAGTTCCGAATTTAAAACATTATCAAAATAGTAGTCTTGGGAAGGAAATTTCCCTACTAAGTGTTAAGCAAGCCTTCCCTACTAATTCCATGGCAAAGAGTGCTGAGGGAGCTAAATTAACAGTTGCAGGGCTTTCTGACTGTGAGAGAATCAAGGGCAGTAATAATAATAAGCCTTAACGGGAGACTAAAATTGTGACGACAAGAGTCTTCATTAGCATGGGGCACCGGAATGAGAGGGGGAGAGAGAGAGCGGAGCGAGGTAGCGGACGAGAGAAAGAAGCAGGCACGAGGGACAAGTGTTAAACCGCGGGGAATTGCCTTTTGAGGTATGGTGATGGAAAAGCCTGGGCCGCGGGGAAAGTAGGGGTAAGTTGGGAACGAACGGCGCTTGGTAGTTGTGGCCTGTAATTTCGGAGGTGAAACAACGCCCGCTGCCTAAGTGGACTGGATTGAGTTGGTGCTTTCCACCATTCCCTGCACGAATCTATTTTCCTCTCTCCGTGAGAATCCATCGCCTTCTCCCTCTTCACCCTGTTTCTCTTTCTAAATCCACTGGAAGCTGTCCCATAGTCATCTTGTGCAAATCAAACTGTCCGTATATAAAACCTTTCGGAATTAAACCGTATCGAAAGTAGTTCATGAGCATATACCTATGCGCTATTTTAGGCTGAACTTCCCAAAATGAATTTGTTTTGTAATTTTAGCCATTATCATTCTTGATTTCCATACATTATTCATTTTTGTCGTTCTTCTTCTTTCGTCATCGTTGTCCGTTTTACAGTAATCAATTACTTCTTATGACCGTCTTACTGCCACAATTTACTGTCTTAATGGCAAACATTTCACCAAATCTATCTTGGCTATTGTTTTTCGTGGTGATTTAAAGTATCAATCGTAGCATGAGAATAAATTAACGAATAACATTTCAATATTCCTAATGCCAGGATAAAAGCGTTTTAGTGAAAGGAGGAATTTTTTAAAGATATTTCAATAAAATATCAAATATTTATCCTTGCGTATAGCTGTGATTATGGAATTGCAGATTTTCTTTAAACCCATTCCTTGGAATATGAGAAATTACACAATGTTAAGCCTGAGACAGTATAATGCTTGTAAAACTTTGTAGAGGCTAAAATATTAGCTATTTAAAGAATATTATTTAAAGATATATATATATATATATATATATTTATTTATATGCATTTATTTATATATTTAGGTATGTAGGCATGCACTGAAAGTGGCTTAGAATAATGTGATTTACGGAACACAAAAATCAGATTTTTAGAAAATGATGTAATACTATCTCCAAACTATAATGGCCGCAAAAGTATGTTTTGACATTTTATGGCTGCGTATATGCATGGTGACTTTTCTTTCTTTGGAAAGCTAAAGAGGCGTAATTTATTCCATTTTAAAACTTAGTAATCAGGTTGAATTATGGCATGGAATTATGGAAGTTACAGTTAATCATATCAAAATATGAGGGTGTTGAAATCATCTGAAATATTTCACTCTAATTATAAGGTTGTTATCACTTACAATGTTATGCATTTATTTCTCGTATTACAATTTTCTTTGTGTCCTAGAATCACTAGATGTTTCACGGAAGCTCAATGAATACCTACTTAGGAGTCATGGGTATTTTTACACACGTCATCAGGGCAGGGATATCACATCACCAGTGAATTAACTAGAATCTAATGATTGAGCTCGTTCGACATAACTGCGTCTATATTAATTGTAAAACCTATGCATTATGTTAGCCTATGGAGTTGAAATATCCTGGTTTTATTTTAATAGAAACGTTTTTCGAATTAAATTTAGAATTGAAGTGTATTCCTTCATTATGGTTATTTATGTGAGAATCTTGGAGACTGAATTAATCAGTACGAATGCAAATGAAGGGAGATTTATTTCAAAGTCGTTAAATGAGGCGGAAAATTTTATCTTTTCCAAAAAATATGCAATGCTGGAGGAGTAAAATAATCGTCGGTCGAGGCATGATAAAAATTACCAATGTAATTAACGAACGAAATAATTTAGAAAATGATTCAACCTGGTCGTTTTTTTTTCTAAATTATTCTCTGAAACAGTTTCGTTTTACCTAATGCACGGCTCACAAAATTTTAAATTCAGCATTTTTTTTCAATCACTAGCCTTGTCGATGCGACTGGTAATTACTACTATGATGATTAAATATCTTTCATGGCTCGTTTTATTACGATTCTCGTGCGTGAGATATGGAAATTAGTCGCACAAGTGCACGACTTTCATTAAATGCTTTTCCTGTGATAATTGATTTTTTGAGATTATTATCGATCAGAAGGAAAATATTTCGGATTCAAGGTTTTTAGAAATTTTCAGGCCTAGTGTGTCGTGCACAATCGTGCCATTTACATTTCAGGCCCTATTAAACCAAGACTCCTCTTGAGTTCTGGTTGTGGGTGTTCTATCCGTCGTATCGTAGTCCAGTTCGTAGCAATAAATATTTATCACATTTGGACTCATTAGAACGAGATTAGACGGTGGGCGAGCAATTCCATTGAACCTCGTACTCGGGAAGAGGCAAACATTCCCTTTTCCCGGCCACCACTCGCCCCCCTCAATCCCCCCTACTATCTCCATGGGAATGAGGATGACGTCCGATTCATTTCCGGCCGATCGTGTCGACATTTCCCAGTGCCATGCCAATCCATAATACGCCCGGTGCCTCCCAGCCATTACAGACCGCATTGGGCAGTTGGGTGGTTAATATGCCATGATTTGTGCGAATGCTCGTTTGATGCTATCATATCGCAAAGATTTAGTTTTTCGTAAATAGAGAAAAAAGGTTACCGCTTCCGTGAGTGAATTTCCTTCTTCTATTGGTCCCCACTTTCCCTCGCAAAAAATCGTCAGCCACTGGTCCAATATTATAGTGGAAGCAAGTGGAGTTCTAAAAAGTTGCTCGATAAATTTCAGTAACTGTCGGAAACTGCCTATTATTCTGATTGTCAATGCTTTTATGGCAATTTAATCCCTTACAGGGAACAACCAAACCCTTGTTGCCACGCATGTGCAACATCTTCATGAGTGTAATTTCATGAAGTGTCTAATATTTTCGTCAGTGTGATCGTGCTGGTTTAGAATGGATTATTTATTGTGCCTTTCAATTTTTAAGCTCAATTTACGCATATATTACCCGTAACACTATTTAAACCACAAATCTTGCTATAAACATAAATAAATAAAATTAAATATGAAAAGATGCTTTATAATGAAATTATGCTGCTGCAGTTTTTTATTTCACATTACTTACTGTAAGTAGAAGGAGTATGGTAATGAAAGTGTGATTATAGATACCATTATTAAATGGTATTCCCTTTACTAATTAATTCATCAATAAAATAAACTGTTCACGGGGTGTTAAATATCGGATTAAGAGAATAAAAATGAGAGTCGGTGAATAATTTTTGTGGTAGGTATTTCTACTAAGAGGGGCGAAGAATTATGTACTTAACTTTGTGATTGTAAAAGAAAACCTATTTTTTTAAGAAAAGAACCTATTGAACTGGCGGATGTAAAAGATAATATAAACTTTTGTTACGCCATTTTTTCGATTTTTTGTTGTTTCATGTCGAGTATTCATAAATTATGTGAACAGGTATTGATTTCTCTCCGCATTAAATAGTGTAAGGGTCTTTGCTGATTTAGCAGCGAAATGATTTATCGAAGGCTCTTAGAAAAATATTGTATTTTTAACAAGTTTCCTTTCCCACCGGAGCTCCAAAAATGAGAGAAGGATCTGAAATTCGAGCGCACTTTTAGGCACTTGTACGTCGTCTCCTTTTCCTCCCTTGCCCCTCCCTCACGCCTCCCCCTCACGCCCTCACCCTTCCACGCTCCTTTTTTCCCGTCTTTTTTTTTCTTTTCCCGAAGGTCTCTATCCTCTTGTTCCGCGTGTCACTATTTTCCTCGCGTGGGGTCGAGGTTAGGTCGCCCGTGGAGGGAGGAAGAGAGGAGTGCGGGAAATGGGAAAGTAGCAGTTTCTGCGAAGGTGGGCGGGAGGGAGTGTTGGATGTGGAGCCGGGGGTTAGGGACGGGCGCAGGGGAGGCATGGAGGATGTGGACGGC
>LYUA01000031.1:357971-369771 GCA_002093875.1 Calopteryx splendens | reverse complement strand
CGGGGGTTTGACCCCGTCTTCAGGCAGGTAGGAACTGGCTCTGGTTGCGTGCGCTCTTGAGACGGTTTGGAAGTATGCGGGGGGGCGGGGGCAAAGGGTAACTCGGGTTTTTCCTTCCGAGACAGAGGGGTCAGGCGGAATATCATCATTTATCAGTCACCTTCTCATCTTACATTCTAGTTTTTTCTCTTTCCTGTCATTCAATTCTCCGAAGTTTTTCTTTTATGCAATTTGTATTTTATTCCTAAGGTAACAGCATCCTTTTCAGAATTTTACGCTTTCCGATCTTTTATGTAAAAAAACATTCATCCGTGTCCCTATAATTTTCTGTCTTGTCCATGTTAACTATCGTGTGATGTTACCTACAGAACATCTCAGTCCGCCAGGATCATTTGCCATATGAAAATGCTAACCTCGGAGTGGGTTTGTCTGGCTGGCAATGATAACAAGTCATTCATTATTAGCCTTATTCGAGAATTACTATTTTCGATAGGTGTGTATCTAATGAATCCTTCAAATTTATTATTTACGGTCCAATAAACAATACCTAAAATCTGGTTATTTCTTATTGTCTCTCCCTCGTGCTTGGATACTAAATGGAAATTGAATACATACACTTTAGTAGTGAATATTAATTTTTTTCAGCAGGTATTGGAATTATAAAAGGGTGAAAGATCAAAATATATATATTTAAAATATACCCAATAACCTAAAAGGGAGGCCTATCACTTTACTATTATTTTAATTAATGGTTTTAAAAATGACTGGAATTGTTAATAAAGGTGCAATTCTCACAATTATCTATCCCGTAAATTTCAAGTATCTACGATATAAATGAATTGAAGAATAACATTGATGAAGGAAGCTGGGTTTTAGGAAGAACCAGAGTTGATCCACTGGCGATGGAACCGCCAAGGTAAGAATTTGAAGGCATTAAGGTGGATGTGATTATTATTTGAACTGCCTAGTATTTGATGGAAATTCCTATCGAATGCTTTTATTTCCGTTGGGTGCTGCTCAAACTGGTCTAAAAGGAAAGTTTCTTTTTATCGAGTTGAGCGAAATATAATCTCTAACCCTCCTCTTTCCATTCCTTTCCCTCCTTATTCTCCCCTTACTCTCGGAAACCTCCCCCAATGGACGTGTCCTTTCGTCCGGAATAAAACGGAAAACTTGACGACTCATCCGCCGCTCAGCCTTTTTCCATCAGCGCCATTTCCCTCCACCTTTTCCTCCGATTTTCCCCACCCTAGACCAGCCGGCATTCATCCCTCGCCATCAAGCAGCGTCGGCCGGTATGCCACTTCTTTTCATTCGCATTCATCTAGGCCCCCCTGGAACTTGTACCATAACATTTATTTCGTACCTAAGCTTTTTCTCCCCACTTTACAGTCATACGTATTATGTAGTTTAGGTCGGTGACGTTACTTAATACTGTGAGATTCCCAAATGTCCTCTCCCGGATAAAAGAGTAGTTATTTGTATGCAACCCGCCCAGAAGATTGTTATTCTCAGATTAGTGACTGATTTCATTGCTCGTCTTTTTTCCGCATTGGTTTGATTTCTCCATTTCGCTACTTTCATATCGCTGTCACCCGATCAACATTTCACAAAAGACTCGCTCTCAAAGTGTCACGCTTCTATTCTTTAGGCCATCACTATATTTATCTCTTGGACAGTCCATCTGTCTTAATTTTTTCCTTTTTATAATATTTTATCCCTCCATTGTACCCTCAGCTCACGTTATCCGCGCTAACAAAATATTGCTGAACATCTCTTCCGTCTTCACTGGTGGGTTTCCCCAGATTTTGATTTATCCGTTCATCCAAGTTCATTTTTCCCTAATATCCTCTCCTACTTCTATTCTCTTCCATTCTTTCTTCGTCCTTTCTCAGCTTTCCACAAACCCGCACACCTTTCTATTTTATTCGTTGAGAGGTCGAAATTATATCACTCTTTCTTTTGCTACCATTCTTACTTTTCCAGCGGTTTTTTTCTTCCCCTGTCTTGGCGGAGTTGAAACTTGTACCTAAAGGCGTTTAAACTATACTTCTCGTCACTGCATTTTTCCAATGCCTCTTATTCTGAATACCATACTCTTCAGGTAATTTTAGACGTTTTTTTTGTTAATATATCTTTTATCTCAGACAAGGCTGAAAGACTGCCTTTGATTAAAAACTGCCTTGTACCCGGAAGAAAAATAATGACAATATGAATTCATAATGGCCAGTTTTTAACCGTCAAAAGTTTATTTAGTGGAATTTTTACTCAATTCCTCGTCACGTTCCGCGATTTGTGCGAAATGCACATTTTCGTCGAGTGTTTAAAATTTCAGAACTTCATGTCCCTTTCTGCTCACTCGCTGTTTTCCTCCAATTCCCCTTATCCTTCTCTCGTGACAATGGGGGATCACTGGAACGAGTCCAAATTTTTTTCTCCCAATATTAATGCAATGGGACGAATGGTGGGCGGAACCGAACACCTAACAAAACCGTGTCCTTCCTCCCTCCCTCTCTCTCTTCTAAAAGCGACGCCATAAACTTTGGCTTTGACCGCCTATCGCACAGCCGCAACGGTCCGCCAGGCAATTCCCTTTTAACCCTATCGCGCTTTGGTTCACGCATCCGCGTCCATTGAAGATAGAAGAAAAAAGGAGCAAGAAAATCTTGAGCGATTGTTTTTTTTATATTCGCTCCTATTTTTCTCTCGACACAGTTTTTATGACTCCCAACTTTTGCCTCCAGCGTAAATTTCCCTTCCCCCCCCCCTTTCCCTGATTCCCTTTTCCTCCTCCTCCCCCCATTTTCCCCTCTCTCTTTTTCTTTGTTATTGCGCAAAACAATCGCGACTTTTAGTGCGACTGTGGCCGTCCCCGGAAGCTCTCCCGTGGTATTTCCCGTCGGAGTGTGGTGGCTTTTTATTTGTGGGATGGACATGTGGGCGATGGATGGATTGGCGAGTATCGGGAAAGGTTTTATAGATGGGAAACGGAAGAGGAGTAGGGAAGAGATTGAGGGTGCTGGAAAGAGGAGCGGAGTGGAAGGAAGTGACGCTCTTATGTTTCTTCTTAGGAGGACGGTTTTCGTTACAGGTCCTCCGTTTGACGAGAAGTTCGCTCGAGGTCAAAGGTTAGACAATGATTAAAGGGACGGGGAATTGTCTCGGCCGTTGTAGAGATAGGTTTCAGAAGCTCTTGAATGGGCTCCACGGAAAGATTGCCACCTCTTCTATTCCTGCGATAGTCATAGAGTTGGAGAAGGATGGAGTTTGTAATGCAAGTCAGGAGTGACTTTGAAGGTTTCGTTGAAAAAGAAATTGGAATATTCATTTGATTATGGCCTCGTATTCTGCAGTTATTTCAAAATTTTCCGGTACTGTGGGTTAATATTGCTCGAGAAGAAAAACTTATTTCCCCTTGTTTTCCAAGGTTGTGTGGAAAAAGAGGGTATATGCCCATTGGAATGAAAAAATTTCACAATTCTGTACCATAAACGTATCTACTTAGCTTAACTTGTCACTCTTCAGGAAAATATTTTCATAAAAATAGTAGGTACTGTAAAAAAGCAAATTACGTAATAGATATGCTCTAGAAAATTAAGTACCTAGTCATTTTCTAATGTTCATAATTACAAATCTAATATCCAGGTAGTTACTTAAACAATTCTATTCTACCCGATTCATTTCTAAGACTGGTGAAAGAACAATATATTTATTTTTTAAGTCCTTATCGGATCAGTGATAGTCGGCTCATTTCAAAATTTCAGTATTGATGCTATGATTCTGCGACCTTTTCGAAAACTTTTTACGCTTAGCATTCAAATTTTAAGAAAGGTCTTGTTTAATTATCAAGAGAATATCTGACTCTTTGAAACTCTACAGTTTTTATATAAGTAATTATTTCAACGTTGCAGTGGCTATCTAATTAGAATTCATTATTCCTTTGAGCAGAGATATGAGCTATTCGCAATAAATGAAATGGAGATTAATGCTCGGAATGCGCACTGCTGGGTTATTATATTTATTTTGCTATGAGAAGGATTTCACTCATATTGTTACTGTCGGGAGACATAAAATATCCCCTCCGAAATATTTTAGCGAACAATTTGCTCAGGACGACAATCAGATTCTTTTAAGATGCCCGAGCTATTAATGAAGATGGGCTGGAGGAGGAGGGGGATGAGGGTCAACAGTGCAAATGCGCAGAGCGATCGTC
Organism: Calopteryx splendens; assembly: GCA_002093875.1. Taxonomy (NCBI): domain Eukaryota; kingdom Metazoa; phylum Arthropoda; class Insecta; order Odonata; family Calopterygidae; genus Calopteryx; species Calopteryx splendens. The sequence continues at coordinate 365,558 of LYUA01000031.1, read as the reverse complement.
CGACTGAAATTGCGCATAATCGCCGTCTCCCACACCCCAACCAGTCCCTCTTTTCCCACCCATCCGTCACCCTCCCCCTTCCCATCGTGGAAGCGTACTCTCGAAGCAATTATTTTCCCATCGAGGCCTCCAGAAAGGAAACACATTTTGGGCCCTCTCCCGAGTGAGTGAGTGAGCGAGTGAGCGAGTCTTTCTCCTTCTATCCATCTCTGGAAGGGATCCTTTTTCAAGTTTTAATTTAGAACCCCGTTACATCTCACTCACCATCTCAGAGGACGGGAGATGGGAGGAGTAAAAAAAGGAGAGGATTATTTCCTTCTTGCCAGATCGACGTTGAAAACGTTTCTTTTGCTATCGGGGAGTGGGAAGAGTGGGGCGGGGGAGCGGGAAAAGTAATGTGAAAGAAAGGGGAATAGGGGAGGGAGGGCAGAGGCTTGGGTGGGAGGGACGGGGTTAGGAGAGTGGGCGGGATGGCTCCTCCAGCAACCGATTGGAACTTTAAAAGGAAGTCTTTGTTTGGGATAAGGGGTTATTCTGCAGGAAAATAAGGGGTGAAATGCTAGTGCAGCACAGAGACCGGGATAAAAAGGATAAAGATGGGAATGGAACTGTAGATTTTTATAAAAACATGGAAAAAAAGAGGGATGGGGATAGAACAATGGGCTATTTACAAGTACGACTGTAGGTTGCCCGTTTGGAAAAAAAAACGACTCGTGCGCCACCGAAATCGCAAAAGCGTATTTGACGACGCGGTGAGGAAGATGTTGGAGTTGGACGGAAGAGTGGGGATCTTATTTTGATGCGCTGACAGTGTAATGGTTAGATAATCTGACCGGACTACTGGAGCGTTGGATAAAAGAGCGAAGTGATGATAATGCAAGAGGGAAGAGGAATTGATTGGTTCCAGAAACGGAAGGATAAGGGAGGTTTAAAAGGAATAGGGAGTAAATCGTTCGAAGAATAGTTCAAATACAATGAAATGAGGGAGAGCCGATGCGTTGGTGAATTGGTTTAGGTTTGCAAAGTGGAGATGAGATGTTAGCCCAAGTATTGGCGGAGATATTTGTCGAGGGGGGGAGGGAATGGAATAAGTGATGGAAGGCTGGAAGGGGGGGGGAAGGGGCGGTAAAAAGAAAGGAAGAAGGGATTCTTTTGGGGGAAGAGGACTAGGGAAGGAGTTTCCAAATCACCGCCGTGGTCCCGGGGGCGCCAGTACGGAGCGTAGGGCCTCTGGGCGTCAGGGGATTGGAAGGAACGGCGTGGCGAGTGGGAGGGGGCTTAGGTTCGGAAAGGAAAGAAAGGGAAAGGGGTCCGTAAGGGATTGGGGGGAGGGTGTGGTCTGAGATCAGTTGCGCTGGGTACGGGGAGTGGCGGAAGGAAGAAGAGTGGAGACAATAGGGAGGGAGAGAGGGAGAACGAGAGGGAGTTAGGAGAGAGATGGATAGGGGGAGAAACCCGCTCTCCGTAAGCGATGGAGTCCCACTTGGAGGAATATTTGTGTAGTATGTGCATGAGGAGGGGACAATTGGCGTGGTGAGGGGAATAAGAGAAGAATAATCACAAAGATAAGCGAGATAGAGTTGAAATTCGGAGTGGGTGGGGTGGGATGTGGAACGTGATGGAGGGGGAGAGGAATGCGGGAGTTGGAGTGTGGGTGAGGAAGCGGTGCGGTGTGCCGGCGCGGCTAGAAGGGAGGGAGTGTAGTTACGGAATATTTTGGTAGTTGCGGACGCAAACGGAAGAGCGTGAGGAGGGGGGTGTGTGGCCTGGCAGTGGAAGTTGTTTGGTTTTGGACGCCTCGTGATGAAATTATTGTTCCAGTTGGGTGTGCTTGGGGGATTAAGAGAGGAGGGAGGAAGAGAAACGGGGAAAAGCGTATATAGTCCATGAGACAATGTTCGTCTTCCCGTCTCCGATGCAATGATGGAATGGGGTTGAATTTTATTTCGCCAGCGCGAGGTTTACTGCTGTGAGGAGAGGTTACGATTGCAGTATTTTAATTAAGAGTTTGAGAGTATTTTTCTTTCTCATGACATCGCAGGTTTCACCAAGTACATTTGAATGATTTAGTTTCATAAATCCGACTGTGTGTGCATCACATTTCTGCAGAGTGAGTTAAAGTCATGACAGACGCTTAGCCAAGTCCAGTGCACCGCCATATTCGTGCTTAAAAATATAAACGCATAAGTTAAGTGAATCGTCATTAGTTAAATATGGTAATTCGAGCGTAGAGTGAGATGCAAATTCGATGGAAATATATTGAGACTTTTTAGTTCAAATGGATCAATACGAATGCTGAGAAGCGGCCTTCATATCCATAAAAATATGCTAAAAAACCTATGCGAAAACTTTTCACAAGTGCGGGTAAAAATACTGGAGAGAGAGATAAATACTTCACCAGCAACTTAATTAATATTATTCGAAAACAATTTATAGATACTTATGAAATTATTACCAAGGTTGGGGTGGATCATTAATAATGTGGCATTGGAGAATGGCAATGTTTTTTTTCTGTTGTCCATGTGTATAAATCAGTCTTTATCCATGTGTGGTTCTATTTTTTGGTAGATATTTGCCAAAAAAAGGCACATAGAATAAACTTTTATCTGGTTTTGAAAAAGGAGAAATGTTTTTATGATATTCCGCAAGCCAAAATAAAACTCAATTTATTGATTTCTAGCGTTAGAGATACTCCCCATTCTATCTTTGAATTAGCAATACGAGTATTGTGCTTTGTTATGCATAATTCTCCACTAAATAATGCTTCACTGAATAAGAATCATTTATAGTATCCCGATTTTGTTAAGTTTTTTTAAATATTGCTTCGAGTTTAATTTTAATTGAGTTTTAAGGTCTATTTGACTTGGAAAAATACTTGCTCGTTACCTAGTCTAATCATCCAGCATCATTACTCCCTAGGCACACACTTCTTCGTTATTACCTATAGCTTAAGCATTCGAGCATTTATTATTGTTTACCTTAAAATGATGAAAATGGTATGAAAGATGTTTTAATGATTAAAAGGATCGTAAGTTCTTTCACGCAAAATGCATGAAAACAACCGAACTTCTACAAACTACATCAATTCATGCCGTCCTCATTGTTCGTACAAGTTTTGCAATACTCTAAATCGAAAGTCAAAAGTTTACCTATTGGTGAGCCATGGTGTATGAAAAGCAACTTGAAGTAGTGCACTGTTTGAAAATATCATTATTAAAACCTGTATTTTTATCTAAATACTAATTCAGCTATTGCTGGAACATATTTATTCATAATATATGCAGATTCTCTGAAGTTGCAATTATTTCGATCACGTGGGTGATATGCGTTTTTTAATCCAAAAACTGTTTTTTATGGGCAATTTAAACTCAGTATGAATGTACTCCGTGGTCGAAACATAGTCACCTCATGCTCAAGGCAATGAGTATGGGGGTATTAAGGGCGGCCTGATTTATGCTGGACTGGTATTTACTGGTAGAGTGATTTGCCAAACTTAAACGAGTAGTGCTTTTCAAAGAAAATACATGACTACGAATAATTAATAATTTACATAACGAAGTAAGCCAAATTCATTGTGTTTCACAGGGTTCGTTCAATTTACTTTCTAGAGCAAATAATCCTCTACTGGTTTTATTAGCTTCAATTTATCTGAGAATGACCCTCAAATTGAAGTTAAAATAAGCAGCAGGAAAGCATGCCAGGAAAAATTTCATGTACACTCCAAAAGGTCTGATCATTATTTAATAAATCAAAGATCATTATTTATCTTGACCAATTAGCCGATCTAATCGAGATTTTATAGTTAGATAAGTTGTAAATGCCTGGAAAAAAATTGATTGAAATGTTTGAATACAGATCATTTCAGTTTTCTTTATTTGTTTTAATTAATAGGGATAATAGGACCTGAATATCTGCCAACAGGCATTCACTGCCATTGGTACACGTCAGTTCTCTTTCTGCGTAGAGAGATTGCAGGTGTGTAAGGGTGGAAAAATGGCTGAAAATTGGACATACGACGAGGCATAAATTTGGAGAATGAGAGCGGAAAATTTTCAACGCGCGACGCAGATCCGAAATATAAGGGTAGTAATCAATATTATCACACTCCTACTTCATCCTCCTTCAACTTATCCTATCTCTCATCCGACTTTCTCTCCCTCACTCTCCTATTGTCCTCTCTTTCCTGCTCTCTCCATTTCCTCCCTCTCTCGCACCAAGTTCTCTCATCCCACACCACTCATCCTCTCTTTACATTTTTTTTTTATAAAACCACACCCCGCTCATCCTGTTTACGTCAGCAGGGTTTCGGGGCTGTGCGGTTCCGTAGGGAGGGAGGAAGGCGGCGGGAGTGTGGCGGAGGGAATAGGGGGGTGGGGCCCTTCGTTGTGAGGTGGTTTGGGGACGGCAAACGACCCGGATCCCATTTTGCCGGGAGATTCCCTTAGGCCCGGGGAGAGGCTAGGAAAGGGCGTGGTGGTGGTGGTGCTGCCGGTGGTGGCAGTGGCGGCTGGCGAGTGTATATGGGAGGAGGTAGTGGCAGTAAAAGTGGTGGTGGTAGGCTGAGAAGAAGGACCACGACCCGTGCTATCGTATGGGACAATCGTTACGGATGGGACGAGACTTATTCCTTCCTCCTTCGAATCCTCAATACTATGCTCCAGCACATACACGCACTCGATCTAAGATATTTTTTAGCTCATATCCGGTCGGCTATGGTAAGGTGACTGCGCCTCCTTTGTAATAACCGTTTTAGCAAGGACAGTTCTGCAGGAATAAAACTAAAGGAAAAAAGTTCTTCCATCATCCTTCCACTTGAAGTAAAAAAATCTAGAGATAAAATGCTCTCTTTTTCCCTAATGGGGTCTTAAAAGTGAGTTATATCGATGAGGATGTCATTTTATGCTTTTTATGAATGCAGTGGGTTTGATTGCAAAAGATTTGTGTGATATGTAAATATAATCATTAAAATCTAAAAATATTAATGCATATTATAAACATTTAATGTGACCATTTATCTGTAATTTAAGAAGGTATTAATTTTAGGACCCTAAATCTATTGCTAGTAATTTTTGATGTATTTGATACTTAAACAATTTACTTAAATGCAATTCCATTCTTTGCAGGTAAGTTACCTGGGCCATTTCAGCAACCAGTGAGTCCATAATTTTAATTTGAATCTCTTATCTTCTATCATGCCTACATATAGAAGCATTTAACTGAAAATAGATGCAGTTTAATAGAACCAGGAAAGAATTTTCTTCCCTCGCGAAAGACTTTCCTTAAAAGTTAAAGACATCTATCCGAGCCTGAGTCATTTCCCCGTCCGCCCGTATTTGACGTTATCTTTCATTGCTCCCTTTGGAAGTTCGTCTTCAGAGCATTAAGCGCGAAAATTCTTGGAAGGCCAAATTTCTGAACATGGTTCTTGTCACTGCTATGTGGGTCACTATATAATCGTAGTTCATGCGGCACATTTCTATATTTTTCTGGCGTATTGTTAAAAAATAATAGTTACTCTTATGTATTTATAGGTACTTAAGACCTTAAATATCTGGTTAAACCCTTTTTCCCATTGAGGTAACAGTGCAGGAAATTTTATCCTCCGAGATAAAATCTCACTTGCTTTGCGAATTACAGGTCGTTTACTATAAAGCGACTCATCGCTGGAACTAAGTATAAGTACAGTCTTAAGAATCAACTCTCGGCCCTATTTCAAACGAAATTATGCAATTATTTCCTATTCAAAGGTGCAATGAATTCTTGCATCCACATTGTCTTGAAAAATGAAATAAAATCTACGTAAGAAGTATTTTACTTTTTCGTGAAATGAACTATAGTACCTAAAGATGTAGTTCTTTCTTTCACATATTCGTGTAGATTTTAGGAGAAAACATTTAAATGCATTTAAATATACTCTTATATAATATAGTTTATATAATAAGTTTAATCCTTTTCATTTTTACTATTTTTTAGAAAGTACTTTTTATTATAATTTTCTTTGATTATTAAAATTGATTTTACCCTTAACGCAATATTTAATCAATTTTGCTGAAATTCGGACTTGGGGCATATTCGGAACAGCTAATATTTTTTTAAACCGCATCTATTTCACAAATTAGGTTCGCACAAATGGGCATCGTTTTTGTTGTAACCTTTTGTTTTTTGACTAACAGATTTTGGGAAATAATCAGTTTTTATTTTTAAAATTTTTATTTATGAAGTCTTTATTGTATTTTTAAAAAAGAATCAATTACAATTCCATGTAGTAAACTGAATAAAAATGGCAGGTCTCGGTAGGTGTACTTTTTATTTGTGTATTGTTTCACCTTACTATGTTTTCAGCCAAACGCCTTGACTGAGTGCATCCTGAAGCTTTTTTCAAGAGTTGTATAGTGATTTAGCAATTGGAAGCAAGATATTGAACGTAAATGTATTTCGTAAAAATATATAAAAAAGAAGGATTAATTGTTTAAATGAAGTGTTATACATTTTCATCGGAGTTAGATGGACGTGCTAGCTAATTTGGCTTGAACTGGCATTAATTTCATTGCACTAATTTCACCAACGAAAACGTTTTAAGACCTTAATTCATATGGTTGGCTTTCAGCTTTTTCACCAACCAAATGTGTACAGGTTTTTGGAAATTATCATTAATAAAAGATATTTTTTTCCGTAAAAATACGGAAAATATAAGGTTTACAATTTCCCCGGTAATCTCATTTCGTAGCAATAAAGCAATAAAAATGATACATGTCTCCCAAATAAGAGTGCCAAGTGGCCAGAGAGTGAATTCGAAGCGCGTCAGTGTTAATTCCTGTAAAAAGGCGCCGGAAATTCATCGTCGTATCAAGATGAATAATGCTTCGGAACATTCCGTTTTATCAACGTAAATATTATCTTTGGAGAGAGCCACTTTTATCCGACAGCCTGGAAATTTTCAAATTTGGTTTTGGCCACCGATCCCCCGCCGCTGATTGCGGGTCCTTCAAACAAAATAGAACGCTCGGGAGTGAGCGGTGACGCGGCGCCACAACCACACGCGCGGTGTTCGCTAAATCGATCCCGAACGATCTCCAGATTTCACGGTTAACCGTCCACCTCTTTCCGAGCGATGAAAAATGCTGTGTCCCCAAAAATATAGCTTCATCAAGGGATAACACTGATCGGGCGTCGTTTTCCCGGGGAGTGTAGCGTTGGGGGTTGTGGGCTGTAGCGGGGGCGGGAATGATGGTGGCAGGAGGCGAGGGGGGGTGGCGGAAGGGGCGAGTTTGTGGCGGGGTCGGGAGTCCCGGATGCTAATACGAGAAAAATGGGTCCGCCGTACGATCGTGAGGGGCTTGGCAGTAAAAAAAAATAATACACGCCGCCCGTCGGACATCGCGTGGACCCTGGGGAGGGAGATGAGAGCGGGTGGGGGGAGAGGTAGGAGACACACACAAACAGGGCGACCTGGTAGAGCGCACCAAAGCAATCGCGCTTCCCCGTGGAGGGAAGGCCTGGCTTGTGAAACGGCTGGGTACTCGGGCAGCAAGTGAGAAGGGCGTAAGAGAGGGCGAGAGGAAGTAGAGAGGAGGACGGGGGGGTGAG
>LYUA01000031.1:329316-341659 GCA_002093875.1 Calopteryx splendens | reverse complement strand
AATGTCAATTGTCAGTACCTACCCATTCACACCAAGAATTTTGCACGCCAAAATTTGTCCCTCGCCTTCCTTAATGCATCCGTTTTTAAAGAAGATTGTGTCTCGGATTGTTGTGGACATTGCAGCCTTTTACTGTATTTTAAAATTAAATCAATTATTTCATTCATATTTATGCAATAAATTTCAGTTTTGTTCTGAAATTTTGAACCAGTGTATCAGTGATATAATTAGTAGTTTTTGATACTGCGTAAACCATACCAACTTAATCGTTACAAAAATATGCCGAAGAAGAGTTACCGTTGAGAAAATATTTCTTTAGGTTTCTACTTAGACCCCAAACGAACGCTTATATTTGTTTCCCAGTTGCTTCCTTAATTATTTCTGAAATATTGGAAAACAAATGAGAAACATTTTCAGCCACTCCATTAGAATCTGAACTCTGAGAGCTCATCAAGGAGCGCTATATTTTCGGAATTAATGATCTCTGCGGGAAAATAATCCTTTTTCTGATCTCGTAACGAACGCTCCCCTTTGTCATCTTCGCTTCACGAAATACGTGAGATTCTCGAACTATCTTTGCCAGTACATCCCTCTCAGCCTAGAGCTCCTCTTCGGAAATATATCTAACGCTCCTCCATTTATCTATCACCCATATATATTTATTTCCATCTTTCCTTCTTTCAGTCATAGTCTGCTCAAAGTAGTCGTTCTAGATCTCTTCCTTCATCTCATCTTTAATTTTCTTCCCTGGTCTTATCTATCTTGCAGTTTCTTTTATCAATGTATCGATTTCTTACATCATTCTTCAATTACCATTGATTTCTTTTTATATGGATTAAGGTCATAAAGTGTTTGTTTGATTTAATTACAAGCATCAAATGACTATTAAATTCCCCCCGTACACTTTATTATGTAACCGCAGCCGCTGCGCAGACCATTTAAACACTAACCCAACATAATAAATATGAAGATATAAGTGGTAAGAGTTGCATTTCTGCTTTGGGTTACTCAATGGCAGAGATCATCTTGCAGCCAATTTCTCGCGTACTTTAAGCATTTGACGGCAAAAAAAATCAATGTTCATGTCGGGATGAGTAACCTTCGAGTAAATGATGAATGAATTAGTTAATAAAAAAGATGTGTATCAATTTCATGAAAAGATTGCATACACATATTTGCTTTGTCATAATATTTAAAAAAAAACAATAATTTATAAAATATTTTACTAGTACCATTAAGATAGTGAATATAGGTTAAAGTTAGTCTTGTATAATCAATAATTTTCCTTTGGCCTTGCTATGTGATCCTTTTAAAAGTCTTAATAATCCTATATTCTATCCAGCTACTAATAATATTGCCTGAAACTTTTCTAAGTAAGCTTTACATTTGCAAACGTTATTCACGCTGAGAACTCCAAATATGAGAATTGGCGACCAACTCCGCGGAAATCGTATTCAAGTGAAATGCTTAGCGAACCATCTATATATGTTGCTTACCTTGCGCTATCGTGGTATCCTTTTAACTATATTCATTAATCTTAATAGAATTGTCACACCATTTGCAATTCTTGGTAATTTGCTATCTAAAAATGGTGTAGTATCTGATTTTACCCAAAAGAATAACGTCATGTCATACCACACATATTTATGAAAAAAAGTCCGCTCCTTCCAGCCGATTAGAATTCAAAATATGGCTTTTTCATGGATTCCCCTGAAAAATTGTCGTACTTAGTAATTACCAATCTTGCATGCGAATTTTTTCCTTTATTTAGACCCGTCGAAATTCAAATGCTGCACTCATTTCAAAAAAACTATTTCTATCAATCACGCGGGTTTTTATTATCTCGAAATTATTTATTTTTTTCCTTCTCCACAGTTCCCCTCTTTCCTTTTTTCTCCTTAACGGTCTCCTTTATCACCGTAGCCCTCTTCCTTCCTCTCCGGAAATACTCCACCTCACGACTTCTTTCCTCTCCTCTACCCCCCTCCCGCCCACCCACACTTCTTTCTTTCCATCTATATCTCCCACGCCATTTTCGCAGCAGTCCTTTCTTTAGGGCGTGCGGAGTGATTAATGAAAGTCCGTTCCTCAAAAGAAGACTGCTTCGGCCCGAGGAGATGGGTAGGGTGGGAAGTTTGGCAGGGTGGTTGAATGAGTGAGTTGGATGAAGGTGGGGCCGGAGGAGGACGGGGAGGGGCTGTGGTGAGGGGAGGTTTTGGAGAGGAAAGCTTTCGGGGTGGAAGGAGTGCGTGAAATGGATACTACTTCGATGGGTCGGATGGACGCCGTAGGAGTAAGGGGATGGGAGGTGGAGAAATTTTAGGGGAATGGGGCGGGAACACCAGCTTCTTCGGCCAAATAAGGTGTTTTAGTTCTTCTCTGGGCTGTTTCGATGGTTAAATTGGATATGTGTGTGCGAAAATCCTGAATTTTTCTTATCTCACTTTTCATATGATCCATTTCCGTATTTCATAGAAGTTTCTTTTCCTTCTTTTGTTATTCAATGCGTCCGTCCTGTTTGGTTTTTAATTGTTCTCCCATTTCACCTCAAATCAATGCAGTGCAATGTATATAACTTCAATTAACTTATCATTAATGTTTTTTTAATGCTTCAGCATCAAATTCATCTTTAATCAGTTACGAATTTTAGTGAAAAATTGTAAGCTGGATTGATCGTGTTTCTTTAAATGATGAATTAAGATAAGATTATCATAAAGCGTTTCAAAGAGCAATTAACCTTATAAAATCCTAGGCTCGAATTCCTTATTGCCCCTTCCAGCCGATTAGAATTCGAAATATGGCATTTAAATGGATTTCCCTGTAAAAATGTCGTACTTAGTTATTATCATTCTTGAATGCGATTATTTTCCTTTATTGTGCCCCCCGGAATTTCGATTCGCGCACTTATTTCCAAAAAACCTACCTATTTCGTCATGATGTTTTTGATCAAATAACAATAGTATATGTTTGTTGTGTCTCAGTTTCCAGTATTACTTACCTTGACATACCTTAATTATTACCTTGATCCTAGAGTTTTTGCTTTGAACTTTATCTGTTGTGTCAAAAGAGCTATTTGAAAGTTATATTGAAAAATAAAAATATCCTCTTTATGTTTAAAAAAATATCAGCTATTGACGGAAAATATACTTGTTTTATGTCTGCGGTGTAGAACTTGCTTCCTTTATGCGTTTTCTTATCCGTTTGATTAAGTTCGACTTATGTTTAATGAAGACTGGTTCCTAGTCTAACAGGCACCCATTGATCGCCAGTACAGCCAGTGCTAACCTTTCCATTCCATTCTAGAATTTAATTAAGAAGGCCACCTCATTAATTTCATTTTGTAATATTTTCTGCGAAAAAACGTTGAGTAATAGGGAATTTACTGGAGTTCCTTTTTTCTTCTATCGTTCTGAATCCAGCGTTATTTCCAACATTGATATCCGGAAAACGTAATTTTATGAACATGGTTTATGAATTGTGCATCTCCAATTAAAGTAAATGGAAGGAAATTCATGAGCAAACCTAGAATCAAAAAGTTGGTGTCCGTGTGTTAGTTATGTTTTTTGGTTTATTTTTTCACCTTAAAAAAGACTAAATTACTGTAAGATAGTGAAATTAAAGTTTCCCGAGCCATTTTTAGAAGTTGCAAATAACAAAAGTACCAGAAATGAAGTTCTTTGTAGTAAACAATCGTTAAATAATATATATTTTAATTATGTTTTTTGCTTTAACTATATAATGCGTAGACCAATTATCAAATAAAATTTCCGGGGTTGACGAAACTTTTTGAGGCGTTCTTATAGGTCTGACAAAAAATTCTTAGACAAAAAAATTCTAATTTTGGGCGTAATGACATTTTTTACTCACTGAGGTCAACTTCATTGTAAACCTTTCACATTTAAACTTATAACGTAACTAGGATTTGGAGGATTTCTTTTCTATGAAGTTAATTCTAAACTTTTGATGTACTCGGTAATTGAAGTTGTGTTAAAGTCTTCGAATGTATCGTGTGTGGAAAGCATATTGGGAACACTTACAGCAACACTCCAGACAGTTAATGGAACAAAGAAATCTGAAAGGTGGAACATGGGCTGTCATGTATCCAAGATGGACAGTTTACGTGAAAAGAGAATTATTAGGGTGGATACCACGGTTAGTTAGACAAAAAAATAACTAGACTTGAGAAAAAGAAACAGAGGAGAGTGGGAGATTGGCTGGAACGCTTAAGTCGAGTAGTTGACAGATTAACGTTGCGTGTGTTGTCTAAGACCCAGAAAAAGTGACGGAGACGAGTTGGTGGGAGGAAGTCGCATGGAAGGAAAATCATGGGCTCGGAGTAGACGAGAGAAAGAGGTGGTGTGGCAAAGGATCAAGAAGGCATTCATTGTATCGAGGCATAGAGATGGGAGGCAGGAGAGAAACTCTTGTGACTCAGAAGGTCGCGTCAAGGAATATATTGAGGTGTGAAGATGTAAGGGATATTCGTCGGAAGTGTAAATGAGTGACGGTCGAGGAAAATCATATTCACACCTTTTTTGAGGATGCGAAAAATCGTTTTGGGGCCTGAAAGGTGCCAGCAAAGTAGGAAGAGGATGTCTTAACATGTGGAGTAGCACTCGTGCGCTTACTCGGAGTAATTATTCTAAGAATTATCTTGGATGGTTAGTTGAAGGGAATAAAAATACTTTTACGTATTTCAATGGGAATTGAAGAAATTAAAGATTATAAAGAACGTGAGATAAGACGGATTTATCGAATGACGCAATGGATTCCGAAGTATAATGTATAGTTTAGAGTTAGTTACTTAAGTTTCAATTTGCTTCTGAACTCTAATGCTTTTAAAAGGTACTAAAAGTAAATTTTAACGGATGGCGCGTTAGTGCATATGTGTATGCGAATAATCGAGGGATCCGGGTTTGAGTCCCCGTTCAGGTGCATGATTTTTGCATTGTGAATTTTTCGCATATCTAATGCTTTTAGGATATTGAGATGGATGATTTCACGATTTTACTTTGTAAACGATTATCTTTCGGATGTTTCATATAAAAAAGAAACAAAAATCGATTTTCAGCACTAGTGGTGTGATATATATGATAAAATTAGAAGTACCTATTGATATCCGAAAGAAGAGAAACGGGCTTTCACATTTTACAGCTATTTGGAATTTACATTATAAAAAGCTTTGTTGGAGACGAAGGTTTGCACGAAAGGGAAAAACCTATATTCCTTTACGTAGATTTTCACGGACGTAGGCACTTTTTAGTGTCGAGAAGATAGTAACTAGGTGCATATTTGCAAAATGCTATGAGGAATAAAAATACTTTGTATAGGAATTGAGAAAAATATTTCTCGAGACATCCATTTTTTTTAATTAAGTAGTGATATTAATATGAGAGCAATTATTTATTTATGTATAAAAACTAAGGCTTACGCTATAATTTAACGAGTGTGAAATATGAGTGGTAATGGCGTGCGATATGGGGGAATACTACGTCAGTTACACGCGAAATTAACCGTATCGTGGAGCATGATCAAAACAGCCTCCAATGGCTGTCATAACCGCGCACTGTACTCGTCAATTTTGTTTGAGCAGGCTTATAAATTTCCTCCTAAATTAAACTGTGAAAGAACTTCGAATTTTTACGGCGGATGTGATGAAAGCGCACGTATGTGAATGCCGTGAATAAAAGAGGGGTGGGGGAGGGAGTGCGGGTGGGGGAAATAAAAAGAGAAAGGAGGGATTGATTTTCTCACTTGATACAAGGTGCCCTCAAGAGGCAGGAAATGAAAAATAAAACAAACGGATGCCGTATTGCGTGCGCTCGTATGTGTGCTGCGTGACTGTTTGTGTGCGTGCGTATATGTGTGAGGTGGGAGAGTCGGGAGTTTGTGTTTGGGAGGGAGAAAGGAAGGGAAACGAATTGTGTATCGACTGGGTGGAAAATTGGATGAAGGTTGGCATCAGATGGACGTCCAACTGTCGGATTATTTGTCGGGAGCGCAGCGAGAAGGGAATCGGGAAGCTGTGAAACTAACGTTGTTGATGTACAGAGAAATGACGAATAGAGATGAAAAAAATTCATTCTGTCAAAAACTTTTTTGGCGTGTTTTCACACACACATACTACATATATATATATTTACATGAAGAAAACTCAGAGGAGTCCAATACCTTTAGAGAACACTAAACACACGTTAAACATAAGACGCATAAAAAAGAACACTTATACGATAGATGAATTGTTTCGGCGGAGACCCTCCTTACATATGTATAGATAGCAGTTCAGAGCAGATGGAGCACACGGTATAAATGATTTTATCGCCAAAGATACAGAGAGAGGACAGCGATTGCATCACATAAAATGGAAGGTTACACTTATTGTGTAGTTTTCGTAGCACCCCTCCGTCTCCAGCTTAAGGACGCCAATAATATGCGCGCAATAAATTAGATAAAATTTTAGTATATAGTAATAGGTACTTAAATTTTATATATATGTATGTACATTATCATATGTGTGCATAAACTTCTCAGGAATGGAATTAAAGGAAGAAGCTAATATTTCTAAGTCATTTTCATAATATTTTAAGGTAAATATTTTTTTAGGTTCACCGTTGAAATTTTCTTACGATTTCAGTCACTGACTCACAAAAATACATTTCATTTGATTTACGTAAATTATTATTGAACAGCATTTAAATACAGATGATGGATAAACACTACTAACACTATAGCCGTTAAGTATCGCGTCCTTAGTGGATGGGGTCTTGAAATCATGTTATGACGTTCGCTTATATTTTTAGCCAGGTATTGTAGCCTTCGTGTGTTAAGTTTTTTTTCTTTTTTTATTAATATACATTTGCTCATATTTTATGTTATATTGCGTCCCTTCCCGATAATGGTTTTAATTATCCTAAGTTGTTGCAATATTATTAGCTGTTAATTAAAAATACTACCTCGACTTTAGAAGCTAAGCTCTATTTAAATAGCATCCTAATTCGCAATATCGTTTCTGCAGATTAAGGTCGGATACTCTCCACACTTTCCTGAAACAAGAAATTATTGTATCCTCTGCCTCCATGTTGTCTACAGATATCGAAGCAATTGGCTGCAACTGGTATTTGGCCCTGTTCAGCTAATGAATGATTCCCTAGAATCTGTTCTTTTTTATGATTGGTTAAAGGCTTGGCAACCTACGCTCCGGCGATAAGCGATTTTCGATGTACCAGGAATCAATTTTCCCTTAAAAGCTTTGTTTCGAGCTACGTAGCAGCTTGCCAGTCATAATTATTTTCCGATTTTCTCGTTTTACACTAGCATACGCCTTGATTGCTCTTCGATTACACGATCAGTGATCATGCATCTCGATTTATGCCCACACTTGTGGTGTGGTCTAAATAATTCACCGGGTCTCTCCCTATGGCTCAGGTTTAGTCAAGTCACACTAGAGACGCTCCTTTTTGCCTCTATGCCAGAGTAAAGAGCTTGATTTTTTAAATTAAAATATTTCTTAAAGTATTTCAGGATTATGAAGAGGATTATATAGTTAATTCTGATTTGAAATCAGCATTTAACAAGTGTGCAAAATGCTAACAACCATCTAGAGATGGTTGCAACTACGCTTGATATTTATCGAGTTGTAAATGAAACTGTTGAATCTGTATAAGTTTAATGCATACGATAAATGTTTTTATCTGTTATTTAATCGTATTTCCTCATTCTAATATTTCCCGTCCTATTTTTTTAATAGCAGTCATTATCAATAAGAAAATGTTTGCAATATGGTAATAGTTTCTACGGGTTTTTATTTTTCTATTCAACACTTAGGTACGGCCATATTATCAAATACTCTGTTAATATGCCGCAAGACTACCATAACTACTATCATTTATGTTTTTCCTTACTTCAAAAAATGATCAAGTTAATCTTCTATCTGTGGCGCATAAAAGGAAATTATGCTGACCTTGCCTTCACCTAATCGAGAAGTAGCTAGCGTGAATGTTTTAATTCCCGTTACCTCGAGTATTTTTTTGTGGAAAACGTCGACGGGCACGAAATGCAAGGAATCAAGTGGTGACATTCCCACTCAAAATTAGATCCACCGAGGCCATTTCCCTGGAATTAATCAACGTGGTTGTCACTCGAAAAACTTAATCAGACTTTTTTTCGAGGGACTTCATTCTGCGAGTGACTTTCCACCCGATAGAATGCTAGGGACTGTTGAAAAACAAATGAAGAAAGGGAAAGCGATTCCTCATTTCCGCTCACCGTTTCATATCGTTCGAGTATCCACTTGCCCATTGCTTTTTCCTTCCTCCCGGTGTTACGCTTTAGGTCCTAATCTACCTTCATAAGCTTTCCTCGTGCCTCATGTTAAATGGAATATGGGTTTTTGGTCCGTTTCCTGGAAAACACACTGATGGCCTGCACAACGGGTGTAACGGAAACCATTTTCTCTGCACAGAAGTTTTTTTTTAGCATATTTAAGTTTGAATTAAAGAGGAAATGAAATTGGTCGATACATTTCCGCCCGCCATTTCGTATTTCTACTAATTATCCGCACGGAGGGTGTGGCCTTGTTTTTAACTTGGTGGATCATTCATTTACGCGAGTTAAGTGAAGACTTTCACTTCGCAAGATACGGCGGCGGCAGCATACGGTTCTTGAGTCATGAGAATTGTTGGGAAGAGCTGCTCGGGAATCCACGGAAAACTTCATCCGGTTGATGCTTGACAGGTGACTGCGTGTGTCTCGACGACTCCAGCGGCAAAATTAATAGGTTTTCAGACGCGTACAGCGGCCAATAAAATGGAAAGTGAAATTTCGAAGAGGGGCGAGAGTGGGGTAACTATAGCTGAGAGTATCCGTTTCCCGCCGGTTTAATTAGAATAGAATATTCCGAAACGGCGAGAAGGGGAACCATGGGGAGGGAGTGCGAGAAAGAAAGAAATATTTCGCGTGTAAGTGGTTAGAGGAACGATCGAGGAAGCTGCGGGACGAGGAGGAAATTGAGAACCGCTTGGTATTCCACCGAGGTAGTCCACGGCTTGACAGTAATTTGGGAACTTGCTCCATGTTTTTGTTCAACAGGGCGTTCTGCAAGTTTGTATTGCGCACGACATCTTCGGGGCGGAGTGATTTCATCTGTTTAGTCTCCCCTCTCCTGTCCCTCCCCCTTGCAGGCGGCAACAATTGCGACGGACATTAATCAACGTAGGCTCCCAAGAGGTAAGGAGGGAAAGTGAATTTCCACGGCGAGAGGGAACGACTCGGAGGTGAAGGCGGACGGGAGGGATGGGCGTGATGGTGGAGAGTGGCGTCAGAGCGGGATATCCTTTCGTGGGGAGCGGAATTGAGGCAAAATGGTTCCTTCGTGTGTGTTCAATTACGCTTTGGAGGGGACGTGAGAGAGAGAGTGAGAGAATGCGCCTACCAAACCGAATTTTGCGGAATTCATCGGCTGAATAGGTGCATCACCGAGTTGGCATATAATTGTATGGTTCTCCAGCCGTCGATTTACGTTCCATGCAGCTCTTTGCGGAAAAACTTTTGAATTCCGGGAGTGGCAGGGAATAAATTGGGAGGAGAAGGAAAATAATATTGCCCACGAAAGTTTTTGAAGAAATTATAAACCAAAATAGAATTGCGAGGAAAGGGTTTGGAAAAGCATTATTGCCTCAATGAACCGGACTGAAGGTATGCACGCCAAACAGCGACCAGCCGATGGGATTAAGGATGCGAGAGTTCCAAGTACGAAGTGAGGTGACTAATGCAAAAGTAATATAAATAAGTTTGGAAAGAGCATTTTAGTATAATGAGCGTTAAATGTTATCACAGAAGGCATTTAGTTTTGATGATAAGCCGTAGTGCGCGTCCGTGAGTGGAGAATGAGCATGAGAGTGTGTGAGTAATATTGGGGGAGATGAAGAGGGGCGTAAAGTAAACGGGATAATCAAAAGAGAATGGGAGGAGGTGGCAAAGAGATGCGTGTGAGAGTGAATTTGTGTGCGAGGGTTGAAAACGTTCGTAAGAACGTGTTGTTCCTGCCGTTGAAAGAGGCACGAAACACCAGAAATGCTTCCCTGCTACCGAGTGAAATACACCCCTAGATTTGCATGAGGTCAGTTGGCAGTGTATCCCGCGATTTAATGGAACGTTATTACGGCCCACCATCCTCTCCACCTCCCTCTCCCTATCTTTTTACTTCCTCCTGGCTCTCTCCACTCTTTTTCTACTATTTTCCCTCAATTAGATTAGGCGTAGACGCGCGCATAAGGGCTATAATTTTAATCACCTCTAATTCTCTTACTTCCTATATTTTTCGCCCTTTCCCCGCCTGCATCCACGAGGAGGTTTGCAGGAATTGAATTAGGTGGAGCTTGGTTCTGCGGGAAGGAGAAAGCTAGAGAGTAATATACGACGCCGTCTGCTTCCGTTTGAACTAAACGTTTTGGGATTCACAGTGGTGGAGTACTTTCCACCAGAATTATCTAAAATGACCCCGGCGCCTTTATGCCAGGTTTGGATTTTACGGTGGTCTATGCCTAGTTTTGTTTTATCCGTTAGCCTTTAAGTTTATTAGCTTTGAGGAATTTGCTTTTTGGTTGCTGCGGACCCCGTTTTCCCCGTCATCTGTCTCAATTTGTCTCTGAGTGGTCGATGACCAGCTGTGAATGGGTGCGTTTAATCTGCGAGTGAAACCAGAGTTCGTCTGGAACTAAATGTTGTGTATCGTGATTTGGAGATTTACCTTAACGAGTTGAGTAATTAATCTGTGGTATCGAGAGAATCTTTGTTATTCGGTTCCTCCATTAATTGTATAGTTCCTTAATCGCGAGTAGATTTAAATCGGATCTATCCTCCGCTTTCCTAAAGACTTATTATCTCTTAACTCACTCCATTACTCTTCTCTCGTTACTCAATAGTTTTAAATTTATTTAAATCATAAACTGGTCGATTAATGTTGCTACTTCTTTAGCATGGAAACGGTCAATTATTTCAGTAGATTTGCATAAGTTTACATGGTTTGCTGAATTTTCAGTGACTTTCAAAAATCTAATACTACATGGTACCATGTTAGTATCAAAAGGATATATGGCAGGTGGGATTCTATACTATGCATGATAGGTCAAAATTATACGTTCCTCGAATGTGTCAGAAGTGTAGGAGAAGATGTGTTGGAAGTATATCCTGCAAAAAGTTGGCTTTCTTAAAATTCATGAAAGAATGGCGAAACTGTCGTAATAAACCAACGTGATATCCTTTAAACTCCCTACCCTTTAAGCACTTAAATCTTTTATGCTTCTCATTTTTAACTACACTAAGGGACAATATATACATCTCTGCGAAAAAAACTGAAATTCAATTATAATGGTTTGGTATTAATTGAGTGTTAAATTCTGTCTTCGTCTTCAAAAGATTCTAACAATGACTGGATTAATGCTTTAACATTTTTTAATAAATTAATGATTAATGGAGTATCAGAAACTACTCATATTATTGATAAAGGTTTCATGCACTTTAAAAGCTTACACTCAGCAAAGAAATATTACTATTACAGTGTGACTGCATTGCAAAATCCAGCTTCGGGGATTTCGGGGTAACTTTTGAAATCCATTATCCGTGGAGTCCTTTCAAGTCAAATCAAGCCAACCAGTGAGCATCGAAACCTCTGAAGGCTTTCGTCAAAATTACCTCTGCACATATTATATATACGAGTAATATATAGGTACCTATCCTGTTAACTCCCTCCCTCTCTCTCTCTCTCTCTCTCTCTATGTCTCTCCGTTGGCCAAAGTCTGACACGGCAAACGCTGCTACAATTCGCTTTGCCCCATCTGCCCCTTTCTCCAATTTTCTTCCCCCTTCCCTATCCCCTTCCCCTTCCTTTCTTTCCCCCACACAACAACACACACACACACACTCGCTTTGGGTTCCTTCGGTCACCCGTCTCCTCCTCAACTCCATCCTCCTTGAGGCAGGGCGTCGACACCGCCTCAGATGTCTTCTCCGCGGGAGGCTCCCTTGCCAAAGGGGGAGCCACCCTCCGATGGCTAGGGGCGAGCAGAAAACAAAACAGTAACGAGTCACGGCCTTTCCCCCCGCCACCCTTTCCCCATGCTCCTTTCCTCAAGCCCTCCTCTTGTATTTTCTCCCACTCTCGCAGGCACGAGAACAAATGTGCACGCGCAGCTTATTTTCCTTTTCTCTCTCTCCCTAATTTTCCACACCCTCATTCTCATTCTCTTTATTTTTAATATGTGCTCTCTTTTTTATGTGCTCCAATCCCCCCTGCCCCGTCTCTTCGGTAATCCTTAGTAGAAAACTCCTGTTTTAAATATGTATG
>LYUA01000031.1:308879-321930 GCA_002093875.1 Calopteryx splendens | reverse complement strand
CCTCCTCTGACCAGGGGGGGGGTTATTTATAACGCACGTCGAATTATTTTCGTCGTTCAGCTCGCACAAAAAAGAGGAATGCATTATATATCATATTGGCACGCAAAGGGAACACAGGTGTCCGTATTCAGAGATCCTTAAAAAAAGTGCATGATTGTGATTTCACGGCTGAGGAATGTCGCGGATTGTGGGGACAAAAAAATACCTCACTCATTTAATAGAGCGAGCGAAAAACCTGATTAGTTGCCTTCACCGTCACGGCGTGTTTACTGGCGCCGTAATTGATAATTAGGGCAATATCGCCCTAAATAACCATAACTCTCATTGTCCTCAGGCCCTCTGTTCTTTTGCAACCCACACTCTTGATTGATGCGATCTACGAGTGGCTCACGATGGGAGCGTAATTGTTTCAAACCTCTTTCCCAACCCCTCCCTTCTCCTTAGGGGTCTCTCCTTCGCCCTCTCTTCCCACTTGACGTAACTCCGTTTCCCCACCTCCCCCGCACCTCCTCCTCACTACGCCGACCTGCTGTCTTGATCTTTATCACGCCGCCTGTGCGCGAAAATATAACACCCCCGTCGCGTGCTTAGTTTTGAGGATCTCAGGACTGTTTTAACGCTTGTGCAGTGTGCCCTTGCGTTAGAGTTAAGAGTCAGTTGTTCCGCTTGACGTTTTCGAGATAGTGGTTTATCAGGTCTGGGTGCAAGGGTTCGAAAAGAAAGTGATGATGAATGCTAAAATAAGGCACTCTAATGCAGTTAGAGGGAAGTTTAATTTTAAAGAGGATCGTGAGATTAAGCTCTTGAACTAGTCCGAGAAACGCTAGGTATACTTTTCTCCTCGCGAAGAAGATGGGAATGATAGACAAGTGCAGCTGCACAGCATATTCGGTACTATTTAGGTGTTCTAGAACGGAACTATAAGTAGAAAATTTAAATAAAGCACCAAGCCTTATTACAACTTTTCAGTGAGGTGAATATCCTACTCTGTCATAATCATATTTGGTGACTCAAGAAGTATTTATTTAAAATAATTTTTAGGAAGGAATAACATGATTAGTCATATTAAACTAAACTTTGCTTTCCTGGGAACTGGTTATTTAAGGTAGGGAAAAATCTGCCCGTTCGATCACGGACGCATTTCGAGAAACAAGCCTTGAGTACAAATGAAGAAACCGGAAGGGATTCAAGTGGAAGATTACGTAACTCGCGATATTATTATTCAATGTGATACAGATTAATATACATTTGGAGACCGGAGAGAAATATATGGGGCCGATGGCGTCGCAATCGGAAAGCGAGTGGGGGGACTAGGGAGTGTTTCTGGTTTTCCACCGAGATATCTTTCCTCCTGTTCTCCCTCGCCAAGAAGTTGAAAAGGAAATGGCAGCAGTGGTCTCGAATGACGTCGGGAGATTCCCCGGAGAGGGTAAAGGGGGAGGTGGGTGAGAGGAAGGGGTTTTTGGGTCTAAGCAAACGAGGAGATGGCTATCGGGGCAATAGTATTCAGCGGAAAGCGGGTGCGAGGAGGAGTCCAGGCCGTCCTCTCTCCTCTCCAGCTGTCCGAGAGGAGCGAGTATAAATATGCGGCCGGAGGAAACGAATGGGGGAGGGGGAAGGAGAGCAGGGGCTTATAAAGCGTGTGCGTGACCATTACACGCTTGTGTGTGAGTGTGTGTGTTTCCTGGCGCCGTTTGGGTTGCTAAGGGGAGGGGGGGTGTAGGAAGAGAGGTCGAGACAAAGCTAGGGTTGCCTGCGAGGAGGGAAAATGGTCACGATGTACGAGGAACGAAAGTTACGCGTGAAATCCAAATTCTGGTCTTTTTATTTTCCAATGGTTCATCGCTACGCGTCTCTTACTACTAATTACGTGCATAATAAATGTTGCCATCATGATAATAATGTTTACGTGTGGTCAGAAATTCCTAGGGATGAGAAAAAATGAGGCCTGTTTGTGAATGCAAAAGTTTTTAATTACGTTTTATTTTGGTGCTTTATCTTGATTCCGGGAAAACGAAATTTTTGCTGAGATAAGGAGAATTAAAATTAGCTTTCCTGTAAAGAAAACGTGTTGTCGTTTTAACAGTAATCATTTTACCGAATACTGATTTTTGCAAGAAATTATTTTACCCTTTTATACTAAAGGTGAATTATCTTTTAGATTATTTACAGATGTTATTAAAATTATAAAAAAATTGAATGGAAATGCATATTTTAGTAAGTTCTCTTTTTCTTGAGTACTTTTTACTCTACGCTTGATGGAAATTTGCTTATCTAGGTAACCCTTCTAGATAATTTAGATAACATGGTGTAAGCTCAAATATTATATATTATAAGGATGTCTTTGCGTGTTATATTTATAAATAATATTAAATGCAAATAAAGTGTTAGAGACTAAGAAATTCATGTTTTAATTATTATTAAGCATTATATAACCGTTATTAAAATAGGTGACTCAATTATATGTCCTTGACCACAAACCGACGCATTTTATTATTATTATTTTTGAATTTTGTTAATTTATTACTTGTTTGCCTTTTAAATAACTGCAAGTGAGCTGCCGCTTGTGTTGCTGGATACCTAACGCAGAAACAAACGTTAGTATTTCCTATTGTTCATTTTCGTACCTCTTCGTAAAAGGGAATACGTGAAGGGTTCCACTGGGGTACAATCTATGGGACCTTATTGTGGCATTGGCCGAGAACATTCTTAACGGTAGTTGGAAGTGTCCGCAGCGCCCAAATCTTTGACATATTGGCTCAATTTTTTTTCATTGAGGTAACTAGATTCTGAATAAACTTCGAGGATGCCTCTGTAAGCGTTGTCTTTTCTCACACTAACATATTGCCCATTCTCTTCGTCTGCATGAATTCGGTCGTCAGCTTGCATTTTCAATTACGTTTAGAGCTATTCGCGTCGTGAGATACAATAATTTGCCACTGGATGAATCTGGGCGTACTATAATACAAATCTGATCTTTATTTGACTCCAAATTTAACTTTTCAAGAATTTCGGGGAAGTTACCTTTCAAAAAAACAAATTGCGATTTCATAAATACTTCGTGTATTTCCACAAAATATTTAAGAGAACAAGACCCGTTTCGAGGGCTATCGTCATTATCTGGTGTCGTTTGGTTGAACTGTTCGTTGACCACTTTGTGGTCAGGGTCAATATTATGTCGGAGGATTTCGAAATTATCTAAAATATAAAAATTCTGTAAAATATTTTTAAACTGTAGAATTTGTGGGTAAATTTGAAATATTAGTTTTTTAAGAGGTTTTTTATGAAAATGGAAGAGTCTGGGGCAGATAAGAAGGGTCTTTGATCTTGGCGTAAAACGACTTTTTTGTCCTTATTAAATCAATTGCTGATGCAATACTGGAAAAATGAAACAAGTACAACACATAAGTGATTACATATAAAACCAACAGTATAACATAAAAATACATTTTTCCTTAATAAATTATGGGAAATAAAAAAATCAATGGTCACTGTTAAATGAGCTGTCCTTATATTACAAAATGTTTGTCGGATTAGGTTTCTGGGAAGTGAATTGACATTTTCATAACTTAATGGGCCTATGAAATGGAAATCGCACCATTTTGGTATATCTTTTCTCGGATATGGAATTAACCTGATTCAGTTCTTTCTGTTTTTCACTAGGAGTTGTTCTACTTTTGTACTTGAATAACGTATATCTATTTACATTTACTATTGTTGGTAGTTTTCCTATTGTAGGTGATTTGATTAACGAGTCACAGTTATTAAGCCGTTGACTTGAAATATTACATCCAAATAGAGGATGGATAAATGGAACGTGGCCTTTAAGTTATCTGGTGTGTGAACTATCCACCATCCTTCACGATCGATCGAGGTTTTTTGGAGTGCAGGGGTAGTATCAAATTTATAGGTGCATCCAAAATAACAAAGAAGCGTGTAAATATTTAAGGTTTTATCTTACCTCCTGGCAATGAACATTACTCCATATTATTAGCCAAGAACACAAATGTACTTTAGGGTGAGTATTTAATCGATTTGTCGGTATTTCTGAATCTCTGAACTTCTTAATTTCTAAATTTCGCGAAATTGATTCACTTAAGCTACCTACTTGTGTTTACAAATTTTATTCGCGTCTTCTCTTTTGTATTTTATAGAGAATTCCTAGGAAAAAATAAGCATATCGCGATTACTTTTCAATTGATGTCTGCTGAACAATCTCATTGTTTCATCTCATTTCTCTCTGGAGAAAATATGAACTCCCATGCTTTCATAATTACAATTAAAACATTTCGTAATCCGTTACCACCTATATGCTAGTGCAATAATTTATCGATTAAAGCTGAGACCTATACATCCTGAAAACTTGAATATTTTCCCTGTTTTGTAGAATAAAACAAAAACAAACTTCATGGTAATCACAAATGATGTCAAACTAATTCGCTTTAAGTTGACAGAACGCCATTACGAGCATTATATTCCTACACATAGGTAGGTATAACCCCTCCCATACATTTTACTATGGTAGAACTTTTATTTAATCGAGACGGTAAACATTTTGATAAATATTCATACCCATGTGTGTAAAATATTGACAGCCTTGTTCACTAAATCTAGGGCTGTTTATTTTAATCAGCTTTGGTGTGACCTTTTCTATCTTTATGTTTTGTTAATTTTTCTACATTTTAAACTGAATTATTTGAAGCTGATTATTCTCTTCTTTCAAACTTCAGCAACATGTTTTTTATTAACCTATGAAAGGATATGGAGGCTGTTAAAGATCACTCAGTAAGAAGTAGTTTGTGGATTGCATGCATAACTAATTAAAAAAATACGGTCGTTACAAAAAATCTATAAAAATAACGCAATATAAAGGACCTCCGTCGTCTTCTCTGTTTTCTCATCCAGTCTACTCGGCTGTCATTACTTTCATTAAATATATTTTTCATTTAAGAAATAATATGTAGGTATCTCTTGCGTGTATTTCTGTGCCTGTGGTTATTCGTATCCCATATTTTATCCAGGTATGCTAAAAACCCGCACTTGCCTTTGCTCCCGGGCCGACCTGATTAATGGACGCAGCACCTGCTCGTGGTCGATGTGGTCGCTCTGTGCAATCCATTGTTTTCATGCGGTTTCCACCGAAATGAAGAATATGTAGAGTTTGCTTCCTTTCACTTATTCATGCAATGGAGTTAATTTCACGTCACCTTTTTTCCGTTTGACAGTGCAATTAATATCGGTAACTAGCAAATTTCGTTAATTTAGGGTCTGTGAAATTGAAGATAAAGTACTGAGTGTAACGCCATGGATCATGTATGACTTTCATTTTACTTGACTTCCTTTTGATAAAAATTACGCGACGTGATCAGTATTTTTTATTTGCGTTGGCAACACAGCTTAATTGCGACCTTTAGGAGCGTCCTCGCACTTTTTAGTACCTAATGTGAGCGCCTGTCAAAATTAATGAAACTTTTTAAATTCATTGGCTTGTGCATTTTTAACTTGGAAATTCGAGTTTTGTTATCATATAATTCAGCTCGGTGTTTTTACAAGAAAACAAATTAATGTAATTAATTTCTCACGATAGCTTCAAATGTTCCCTTTGCTATTTCATTAAATAAACGTGATAGGTAGTTGCATTTGAAATCATTGAAAATAAATAAAAATAATCCGGCAGAGAGTTAATTTCCTTAATTCATCTCAGTGCGAGTGGTAAATTGTTCAAAGAAAGGTATTTTTATTTTGTTGGTAAACGCCATTTAATAGGCGGGGTACTTCGACCTGTTTCTTTTTTTTCAAGTTCGGTGTATTTTATACTGGAAGTGTGTTCGTTTCATTGTAAGGGAAAGCTTTGGTGGAAAGTTTTCATTGTAGGGCGTAAACGTGGAGCCATGACGGAGGAAAATAATACTTCAGCCTACCGCTGCCATCTGAGAGGAGCATAGACGCTGGATGCTCTCCGGTCTTCCGAAAATTGTAATTCTCCATGACAGCGCCAGACGACGAAGTCGTCAGGTAGTTCTGCGATAACAATTTTCCTTCGCCCCCCCACGCGGAAATGCGACGCATGAAAGAAATCTCGTGGGACATGGCCCCTCCCCCCGTCAACCCATCTCCCTCCCTCCCTTCGTCCGTCCGAACGGCCAACCTTATGCCTCAATCACGCACTTTTTCCAAATACCCGTCCACTTCATCCTCGATCTCTTGACCTTCATCCCATCCAAGCCTCTCCTCACGTCTCCGTCGCAGTCACGATCACTTCGGCCAATCCTCCCTCTCTCTTCGACATGTTCGCAAAAAAACGTACGTCCCAACTCATCTCTTGGTCCTTTGTCAAGCACACCGACGCTCCATATCGTACGTGTGTTTTGAAAGTGCTTCCTCTTTTGCGAACTCTATTCCGTTGAGAACGTAAAAATATATTTTTTTTACTTTGCTTCCGGGAATGTTTGTCTATATGTTAAGTAGTAAATGGTTTCATCACAAATGTAAGGCGGCGTTCGCAGGCATTTATATTGATGTGCTAGCGCGTCAAATTGTGTCGTACTCATATTTTAGGACGGGAAGGTCACTCGAATTTTATTTATGTACTAATCTTTTAGTTTGCAGAACTAAAATTAATGTGAATTTATGATAATTTTACGCGCTCATTTGAAGAGCAGGTTTATTTTAGTTTAAAATTAGAACACTTTTTGTGAGGTACATTTCCTTCCACCAATTGAGAGTAATGAATGAGGCATCCTTTACTTCTTGGTGAGGTCATTTTTTAGGAGGTATCCTAGTTATTTAAATCATCCGCCAACAAATATTAGATTTTTCTTGAAGGACGGTATGTTAGATCTATGGTTTCAGGCTTGTTGGTTTCAATGTGTAATTTTGAATTTAGAGAAGGGAAATATTAATGACTTTTAAATTAACAATTTAGTTTAGGAACGGTGAGGATACTAGTCTTATTGTAAATATATTATTTCAGTGAAGTGTAGAAAGTTTATCATCGTCCTTTTCTTGTCTTTTAGATAATTGCACCCATTTTGACCTTAAATTCAGGCTGAAAAACTGCCATCCTGCTTTGAATTTATCTCTTTTTCCACATAGGTATTGCATGTTATTCTCTGTCCTCCTTTTTTCATTTTTCTCAGCTTCAACGCCATGTTCACTCTGTCCACGGCTGTCCCCATGAAGCTTCGCTGACATTCCATTCCAACTTGTCTGCATAGTTGAATGAACGTTTCTTTCTCCTCTTCGCTCCGGCAATCTTTTCATTTTTGTCTAATCTCTACTCAAATCCGTTTTTTTTTCGATTTCCAATTTTTGGTTATGCCGAATGCGGATATTCGAACCATAAAATGACATCAGGAACGCGCTTCACGTCTTGAAAATGTCACTCAGACCGACTTGGATCATTCCGCGATGCCCTTTTCCAACCATGCGTTCCCTTGCTGGAAAAAGTGGATGCAAGCTCTGTCATCGAATTCCCATCGAGAGCTTTGCGGAAACAAGTCTTGTGTCATAGATTCGCGAGACATAGAACGATAAATATTCTCCAGGGAAAAGGTTATTAATTCTACCTTCTGCTTGAGTCAAATTAAATATTTGCACTCTGTGAAAATATTTTTCACACCAGGCTCCTCCTCCTTCCATTTTCTTGACACAATATGTTTTTAAGTGAAGCGCTTTTCTGTATCGGTGCACATGGTTGGAGGGGATGTGGGTCACCTCGGCGCTCGCGATGTCAGGCTTTCACGTTACCTACTATGTTGTTTTTTTTGTGAGTGCACCACTTCTACTTCAATTGGAGCAGTTGGCGATACATCAGTTCGGAGGAAATAACAATGGCAGTGTGGTAAAATAAGAATCTTCAGAATATCTTAAAATCCACTGATAAGACGATCGTCAAAAATACCCTCGTTTTTCACACTCACCCTTTAAAACATTCAACATATAGTGAACGAGTTAACGTAGGCCATCAAAAAAATAACCCTCGGAAAGTCTTCACGATTACTATCATCATTCAGGAAACAAAATTTGTTAAAAAAATACGTGAAATACTTTTTTATGAATTTCATAAAAATTTAAATCTTTTGCATAGCGTTTTAATTTATTATTATATTATTTAATTTACTATTATAATAACTAATTTATTATTAAAATTTACTTTCGGGTCGTAGAGCTTGAACCACCTAGAATTTTTTTCCATTTCCTTTCCTTTCTTTGTAGTTTAGTTTCCAAATTTTGCAACGTAAAATCCTATTTTTTGGATTTTGTTTTTTCTTTGTATGACCTGTCTTTTGGATTCTCAGCACCCATAAATAAAAAAACGTCGAGTATTGCACGGAAGATTTTAAGTATTGTAGGTATTCCTATTAATTACGTAAAAATCTCGTGAATCACACTGAACGTGCAATTATATTCTCCGCGTTTAGTGGGAGTAGCTTTATTTTATTTTTACATCAACAGTTTTAATGGTTTGGCAAGGCATTTATATTATGCCCTTGTACCACACTGATTACAATCTGGTACTGGTAGTATTCTTGACACTCGTCGCAAGTGTTGCCAATAAGGTATTCCCAGTCGGATGAAAATAAAAGTTGAACAGGAAAGAAGAAGATATGAAGGCAAACGTAAGTCACATGAGGATCCTTTCTCCACAAGAGTGACGTAAATATGTTTTCCTCTCTGCATCGCCGCTTTGCCATCACGCCGGTCCGGAATTCGATTTCCGATTGTTTTCGCTTTAATTCTGATACTATGACGATCCAAACATCTGCACCCTCCTCGAAAAGTGTATTCAACGATTTCAAGTCGTTAAAATTTCCCAAACCAATTCGTCAATTCGGAGCGTCCAGCGACGCGAATAGTGCCGAACTTCATGTGGGAACGGGGGAGCATTTATTTTTAGTTCCGTCAGTGCAAAAGGCATGCGAGGCCCCGGCGGATAACCTTTTACAACCGGTTTCGGTACTACCACGCATCGCGTCGCGTCCGGAGGATTAATAAAAAAACGAAAAGCGAGGAAGCAAAAAAAAATGAAAGCGGCCGCATCATTTGGGGCGCTTTCCGAACGGCTTTTGTTCGCAATTCAAGTGCAGGGCGATAGTTTTCCGCGGTCTCGCGGCCGGGCGTCATTCGGAATGAATGGTGAGAATGCATAGGGTGGTGTGGCGTCGCGGGGGTGGGGGGAAAGGGGTTGGGGCCGGTGCGGGTCCAGACGCGGAGACGGGTGGGCGAGGAGAGACGCGGCGTCAATTTTTCTACGGACGCTTTTAAAAACGAATGAAACGGTACGGAATTAACGAGAGTGGTGCTCAGGATAGGTCACGTAAGGTTTCGAGTATGGCGCTATCTCTGCGGTAGGAAATTGCGCGGGGGATGAGCGGCAACAACCGCTGCACGTGGGATATTTGCGCATCTGACCGCCCCGGAGGAGTGGTGTTCGGGCGCTGTCGTGTGTTGGTAAGGGGGAGGGTGGGGGCGTGTGGGCGCTTGTGCACGCGTGTGGGTATTCGGGACGAAAAAGAAAATAGGTGCGACGCTTTGCGCATGCATCCATTAAAAAAATAACGAAAAAGGAATGAGGAGAGTAAATGGCGGGGAGTGCTCACAGTTAATACTGCAGATGCCGCGCGCGTCGGCCGCTCTTTTTGATGGTTGCGGAAACGGTCCGTCGAATGATCGCTTTGATTCGCACGCGAAAGTTCAATATACGCTTCAACTCGAGCAGATTTAGTTTTGTAGCTCGGTTCGGATGGGTCAACACCGACGCTAGCTATATTATTTTTTGAAGAATTAAAAAAATGTTCCCGTCCCTTTTTCCAGTGGACAACGGAAACTGTGGGAGTATTTTTTCCCCCGAATATTCAATTTTAACGCCTGACTTAATGAATTCACCCCGGTAAATCATGACAATGTACATTTTTCCATGTGGATAGGCTCGTTATGAAGCCTTCCGATTATTTTTTTTCTACCAGTAGGTAATTCATAATGGGTTATTCACGCTCTCTTGGAGAATGCAGTAACTGAATTCACCTCAACATTGGAAATAAATTTTGTTTCTACTGCAATATCAGTATTGCCCACCAAGACAGTCTTAACTGCGGTCATTGTAATTATGTTTTTTCCTCATGTGATGGAAAAGTCATTGGCTATATTTTCTGAGAAAATAAAAAAAATGTATTGGTTTCGGTAATGCCT
Organism: Calopteryx splendens; assembly: GCA_002093875.1. Lineage (NCBI taxonomy): Eukaryota > Metazoa > Arthropoda > Insecta > Odonata > Calopterygidae > Calopteryx > Calopteryx splendens. The sequence continues at coordinate 311,739 of LYUA01000031.1, read as the reverse complement.
ATACACTTGGTCTATAACGGCAGAAAAATTTCCCATATTCTTTACACCAGAAGCATCGATTAAGTTTGAGAGAGAGCATTAAACAAAGAGCAATATATTGCATCCAATACTCTTTGAGTAAATATGATTAAAGTAACAAAACATATTTTAGTGAAAGGCGGCTATTTCCCGCAGTCTGGGTTTATTATTGCGCCGCTGTTCTCAAAAAGCTTTCTTATTGTTTTAAATAAATCCTTTTTTTAAATGCATCTACTAGTAGATCATTACGACCTACTTTCAAAAAGACAAGAGCTATTAATTAAAAATTTAAGAAAACTTTTCTTCTTTTTCGCTCAGTACATTGATCACTGACTTTTAAGTGAGGACCGTATTGACGTTGCGTGCCGTCGAAGCAATGATAAATTGGGAATAGGTACATTATGTCAGTTTTGAGGAGAGACAGTAAGCTGCTTGCTATGGCAAATGAAGGCTTACGCTAACAATGGCCACTATATTCAATTTTCTTCGAATTTCCATTGGGTTTCTATCCCTTTCAATGCAAAGCGTACTTGCTAGTGTTGTTTTTGACGAAAAACACAATTATTTTAATAACGTTAGCGTCTACCTCCATTGCCCACGCTTCCCTCGAATCGCCACACTCGCCTCATCTCATCCCCACGAATGTTTCCCACCGCGGCGCCGCCTGCCTGCCTCCATTTCCTCCCTCCTCTCTCCCTCTCTCTCTGTCCCTCCCTCTGGCCCCTCGTTTCAGCCCGTCCTCTTCCCCTCCCCTTTTAATCCGCGCTCAGTTCCAATCCTCTCGCTCCCTCCCTGCGTCACACTTTTCCCTCGCGTTCGCCTTTCGCCGCTCACCAGCCCTTTCAACTCGTGTCGCCCACGTGTCCACTTTCATTTCATCCCTCCGTTGGAATAGGCGCGGTGCGGTGCGGGTCCCCCTCCCAATCCACATCCTCTCCGCCGCTTCCCCTTCGGCCTCGATTTTTCTTTCGGATGCCGAAATTCCGCCCTTTTTTCCCACCTCCCTACCCTTGGTGCCCTTCCCTTCGCCCCTTCCCCCATTCCCCCACGTTCCCCTCGGTTCTCTCTCCCGACCAACCCCCTCCTCCCCCTTTCCCCCCCGCAGTTGCGTCGACGACAGCGGCAACATCCCCATACCATCAACACCACCGTCGCGGCGTCAGCTGTGCTTACGGTCGACCATGGCAATCATGTAGGACGGCCGAGGGCTTTCGTGGGGTGATGCGGAGGAGAGGGCGGAGGGGAGCGTGGAAGGTGGAGGGGTTGCCAGGGAGGTGCGGGTTGTACTTCAAGTGTGGGAACGGTACTAGGACCAGGGATTTTTTCACGGTTTGGCTTTAGCGTTAGTACCCATGGTGCAGACCGTACTGGGTGCGATGCTGCGGGAGGTCGATAGAAGGAGATGACCAAAGTAGTGGAAAAAAGTGTACAATGGATTAGTTTTGTTCTTTGCTGTTAACCGGTGTTTATTAATTAAGCACTCAGGGGCATTAATAATGAATCCAATGCGTTTCACGTAATAATATATGCCTAGTAATTGGGCGAGTGTAGTCATCTCTGCCTCAATAGATTGAAAACCCTTAGCCAATCGAATGCAAACACATACGCGAACACACTTCATTTTATTAATATTTGTTTGACATAATGCCATGTATATTCAGTTTTTATTATGATTTTATACATTAAATATCAGAGTTTGTTTCAGATTTCTTTAAAAATTATTTACAGGATCATCATTGCATGTTAAATCGAATATGGCTGTACAATACAACTGAAGCCTCAAAATTAATCATTCATAGTAACCAATGTAAAAAGGAAATATCGTTATTTATGAATTTTCATTTACACATTAGTTTCAGATGATAGCAATAATTAATTTTTTATATTGGTGTTGTATTATTTTTTCGGTATTTATTTTATATTCCGTAAGACGCATTTTAAATTTTCATTAAAAAGTTATTTCCCTTCTCGGAGAGTTTGCTGATGTAAATTATAACGTATTGTATTATTTTTTTCCTCAACACATGATATTTCTCCTTTTTTGTTTCGCTTCAATGTCCGAATTTATTTTAAATTCATTTTGTCGCTGAAAATATTTTTGAAAAACGTGGCATTCAGGTTAAAGGTATTACAACATGATTTGCATTTAGTGACAGTCGAGGTGAGATGAAGGTGATTGGGAGAGATGAAGGGTGAAAGTTTGGGGTCGTATGAAAAATTGCTGCGCGAAATCGCGGGCGCAGATGTTACAACCCTCAGCCCGGTTTCGGCTGCTGCGTCGTGCACCGCCAGTCTCCCCCGAGGATCCGTCGCGAGCGAACAAAGAGGCACTGCGGACGGACACCGCTGGAAAGGGAGGGTTCGCCAGCGCTGGAGGGAGCGGGGGGGTGGGGAGGGGCGGGGGGTTGGTCGGGAGAATGTGTCCAGCTCCGAGCGTGAATTTTAAGTCGGAAATATTGCACTTGAAAATAGATTCGAGGGACCGTCGAAAGCCGTATGAAAATGGTGGTCGGGTTCCCCCACGCCCCACCCCCCACACCCATCCCCTCGCGCGCATTCGAAATGGATGCGGGAGTGGGGGGGGGGAGGTGGGTTGCGGGGGGAGGGGTTTGGGCAAGGGAGAGAAAGAAAAAAAAATGTACCGAGGCGTCAAGGGTCGAAAGAATGGTCCATAATCACTCGGAAAAGCGGTGGGAGCCGACGGATACATATAAGCGTGCATGTGTGGGAGGGGTATGGAGGGAGGGAGGTTGGGGAGGGAGGTAGTGGGGGAGGGGTTCAAGGGATCGCGCCGTCGAGATCAAACAAAACTTGGTGGAAACGTTTCGGAATGACCGGGCAT
>LYUA01000031.1:244167-260371 GCA_002093875.1 Calopteryx splendens | reverse complement strand
GGATTGAAAGACATAGAAGAAGATATATATATATATATATATATATATATTTATTTATTTATAGTATATATATTTATATTATATATATGTATATATATATATGTATGTATATATATAATCAGAAGATTGAAACCATTCGGCGATACACAAGATGACTTGGAGACAGAGCATGACAGGAACACACAGAAGAAACAAAACAACACTTACTGGCTAATTTTCGGGATCTACACCTGTCTTTGAGGCCAAGAGAAGAATATTATAATATATTCTTCTCTATTATATATATATATATATACGGCTATAATAAATCAGAAAATAAAATATAAAGCCGTATTCAGAATAAATCTCAAGATCATAATAAGTCACCTCGAAGGAGAACTGAGTGTCAATTTGCCAAATAATATGTATTTTCAAATTTTACAGTGCAACCTTTTTGTCATACATCCTGATTTTATGATATGCCTTTCATCCTATTTCCAAAGACATGCCCTCTAAACCGGTTTCCGTCTCCCACTCTCTGGCTCTATTCTTGCGTTGTTTTATTGGAACAGATGCGCTGGGCACTTCGGGGAAAGCGAGTGTGGATGTTCTTCTCAGAGGGCGAAAGAGCGGAAGACTAACGGCTATGGAGAGCATTTCGGGAAACTGATTGATCCATCGGACGGAAGATAGGGAACGGGACGCAGTCCTTGTAATCCATTTACGAGGAAGATAACGCAACGAAACTTAATTGGACTTGAATGAAGTTTTCATTTGCGATGTGGTTTTTTTCAAAGGGAGAGGCTTAGGGATCAGGAAAGTTTACTCCTGACTGTTGTCCGCCTGCCAAGTGAAAACAAGAGAATGATGGCGTGGCAGAGAGGAGGAAGAAATAGAAAGTGGAAAAAGGAAGGGAAATGATTGAGGGTGAAAGAAGAACCGTAAAATGAGAAAATTCTCGAGGAATGGGTATCGAATGTTCTCTTCGATCAACTTCAGCCTCCATAAAAATTTCCAACTCTTCATCATCAGTAAACCCATCCGTGTATAATGAATTGTTTCGATCTATAATACATTGTCAAGCGTATCTATTGAGAAGAATTTGATTCACTTAATTCTATAAAAAATAAACTTTGCTCTCTCATTTTATATAGGGAATTAAATTCCACAGTTTTGAAGGAATGATTTAATAATTTTAATACCTGGTTATATTCTGGGCATCGAAAATATTTGGGAGGCTAAGTGATTGCCTTAAAACGATACCGATGGATTATCATGTGTCGTTTATATTCTTAGTCGTAAATGGGTGTCCTTGGAGGATAATTGCAATGATTCGATTATTGTGTGCATTTATAGTAATTGCCATTACTGCCAATACTTCTTGCTTTTCCCAATTCAAAGTCAAAATAAAACATTGTGACTTCCACCTCTTAAATGATTAATCGCTCAATTTTGAGTAAATGGGTTACCATAGAAAAAATATTTTCCGACATCTGGATTTAAATCCGGGACATCCACGTGAGAAGGGTGCAAGTGCAATTTTGTTCAAAGAATTTGGAATTAAAACCATAATTATCCGGGTTAGTTGTACAATCAGGTTGCTTTAGTAATTTTGTGCATGAAAAACCCTTATCCTCAGAAGAAAACGTCTTCTTCTGAAGAACGCCCTAGCGATAGGTCCAAATAATCTGTGAAAGAAATTTCTAACACTCACCGACTTAATAATTTTTGAGACGCACGGTACAGACATATATCATGTGTAATGTTTCTTCCAACAATTTTATTTTCGAATATAAAAACGAGCTGGTCTGTCCTGTACCCTTTTCGGTTTACGTAACTCATGCACTGATTTGCAGGTACTTCTTCCACCTTTACTCTCATATCACGGTCCTTTTACCTCTGATCTGGAAAGTATTCGAGCGGTAAATACTATATTACTCCCCTACTGTAAAAGTGAAGCACTGGCAAACCCTGAAATGGATTTTTCTCAAAGTGGGGAAAGGGAATTGTATGGTTATATTCGGTAGTTCGGAAGCGATTACCTATAAGGCTATTATCGGAAAACGGTTGGCCGCTATCATTCGCCAGTGAACTCTTTCGAATTCGTATTTTTAGCATTTAACTGCTTCTTTGCCTACCCGCCCCCAAACTCACGACCTTCCCCTCTTGAATAGCATCTGTTTAAGCCTCAACTTCTCAAGGAAACTTTTCCAGAACTTATATTAATCCCGTTGTTTATTCACTGGTCCTTCAAAGGCCGCCCGCCGTTATACACTCTTTCCTCCATCGCCCTTCCCCAACTCGCCGCCGGCTCCCTCTATCCCCCTCTCTCTTGTTCCATTATTCCTTTGGCGGCTCCGGATCCCTTTCCTTGCGTGTTATATTGCATCCCCTCGCCCATCACCCCTCACGCCCACTCGGCCATTCCGGCACTCATTCCCTCCAGCTATCGCCCATTCCATCCATACACTCGCAAGGCTCGTTCTAATTAGGTGCGCCCGGAAGTCCCGCCAATCAAATTATTTTCCGAGTGCCGACTCCGGGGGTCAGAAGTCTCGGGGCGATCCGTTGAACTAAAAGGGGTGATGATCCTCGGGAGAGACGGGGGCGGGGTGGGGGAGTGGGTGTGAGAGGGCGCGAGAGAGGGTTCGGGACTGAGGGGGGAAGCGGCGAGGGGGAAACAAAAATTTCGGGGGTAGGAGGAAATGGGTACGGGAAAGGGGGGGGGTGGTTGACGGGGAAAGGAATTGGGAAGGAGTCTGCGCGTGGTGGTGCAAAGGAAGGAGGGATGGTGTGGGAAGGGGTTCAGGGTTTAAGAATGGGGTAGTGGGGAGGGTGGAAGGTAAAGGCAAGAGAGGGAGAGGATTAGGCGAAAGTAAAGGAGGGTCATTACAATTTTGCGGTTCGGCCATGGGAAGCGAAGTTGAAGAAAGTCCTGAAATTGGAGAATAAGGGTTTGGTAGAGTTTCCGTGAGTCGGAGGAATGTGAATGTAAGAGCGGGTAAGAAAGCGGCAGCGGAGGAAGTGAAACAAGGGGCGAAGAATGGGGGATGCGGGTGTGAGGGGGGAGGGAGTCGAGAAGGAGTTGGAGAGCGTGAAAGGAAGGTTTAAAGTGTTAGAAAGAGGATTAAGAGGCACTAAAGGGAAGGGGGGGTTAAGAGAGGTGAGCCGCACGGTAGGCTATTCACATCAACTTTTCTTCCGCCCGGTTCTTCTTTCTCGTGTGAATTCTTGGTACTAATTTTATTCTCGTTCTTTATTATTATTCAAAACTGGGAAACTTTGAGCGATTAGATTACATTTATGCAATTTCACTACTTGCATTCTTTACGGTCTGGAAATTTATTTTGGATCCCAATCATCGTGAGTTTTCAGCATCATATCCCAATTGCAACGCTCTTATTTTTTTGGAACCAAAAGGGCTCATTTTTTTACTGCTCAACATTTTTCTTCCGATGATTATGTATGTCCGACTCCTTCAACTTTAATTAGTATCATTCTATTATTTTTGTTCTTCATTTGTACTTTCTAGTACTATTGACCTTTCTTTTGAGGTTTTCTCGTGCGTAACTGTTAAATATGTATAAAATGAGATGTTCAAACGATTAAAATACTTTATCATCTGGATCAACCTCACCGCAAAGACAAATGTTCTCCTGTAGTGGTTCAATTAGGAAGCAGTTGTTCGGGTATCCGCTACCAAGTCTGTGCCCATTATTGTTGTACCCTGTCGTTTATTTTTTTCCTGCCGTAAGGCTTAATGCGTCTAATAAAGTTTAATCGAGGAAAGAAGACGAGTGGTATGGCATAATTATTCCACGAATTTATCTTTATTTTTTTTAATCCTTTTCTCTGTGCTTTGAACGATTCTCTCTCTTTCTGAAATGAATATTCCAAACACACCGCTTCCCTTTATCTCTGCATTTTGTTTTCCTTTTTTACTCGTATCTTTTTCAAATAAATTTCATCTGAACCTTTATGTGCTAACTAAAAATTATTGTGCTGAAACCCGAAGGAGTTCATAATGCATACACAACTCTAGAACTATCTGAATTCAGCAGCAACCTAAATTTATAGATATAAACTGTTAATGAAAAGCTCCGCATATGTCTCTTTTGATGATTTAAAGTAGGTATCTCAAATGAAGAAATATCCATCACTAAATTTAGCTGAGAATATTCGTCACCAAATAAAATTTGACAGTAATCTTTGGAAAGCTACACTAAAAAAATATCCATTTTTTCGTACTTTAAAGATTTTTTATTCAGTTATTGTTATCTTCTAAGTTAGGTTTAGCCCCCAGAAATGCTTAATGCGTCATAACTCAGGATTTTTGTCGAATAACTTTAAGTAAATGCACTACATTACATCACTCTGGAAATTTTACGTCATAGAAATTTATTATTATTTTATAACCAAAGAGAAATGATACTCTGTTGATTTGTAAATATTGGGAGTCATTTCCTCTTCTCAATACATCCCATAACTCTGTAGAACATGCGATCCAGGCCACTCCGTGGCATTAAAACATTCGGTTAGAGAAAGTGAATAACGTGAATTTTTGCGAATTTTAGCGTCCTAATTTAATATTGGTAGAAAGTTTAATAACTTACATTTTAACTTTTATCTCAGCCTGAGTTCCTATATTATTTATTTCCCCTTTTTAAATGTCACTCATATTTTTAATATATTTAATAATTTAGTTCCTATGAATTTAAAAAAATCTGCTAAAAATGTTGTCAACTAATTTAGCCTTCAGCATTTTCCTATTATATATTATTATAAACCGCCAGGACCGTTACACGATTAAACGATTTTATGATGCATAAATTGCTTCAGCCTTTACTTAAAATAAAAACCCTAACTATTTCGATACTGATGTATTTATTCTTCAATTTCAGGTGAGTACTCAGACAACACCGATCGATGAATCAAAATATTTCGTAGTAAACGTGCGTAAGTACTTAATATAATATGATATAACAATTATATTTACGTTTACATCATGCTTCCTCAGCCATAATCCGTCCGTAAACTGTACGTAACTTTTAGAGAAAAATGACGAAGTATGCTTTATAAAATTTCCATTCACAAATTTACTTTTTTTTTTAATTGATTATTTTGTTGTGCACTTGACACATGCCTGCGACACTTTCGGGGTGTTCCCTATCTAGACCAATTTATAAATAAAAATTTTTGTGGGAAAAATCATAATTTATTAAACAAATAGTTATGAGTTAAACCTTGGTTTTATAATTGAACATAACTCAAGAAATGTTCTCCACGAGCAAGAGGCATTTTTCTATGTCCTGAAACGGGAATTTAGCAATTTCCATTAGAATTTTCAAAACATAGGGTATGGTAAATTTTTCCATTCTCAGTTTCTCTCACTTTGCAGAAATCTTTTATGGCCTATTTTCCATCTGCTTTTCCCATGTTGACGTCATCTCTCTCTTCCTCCTCTTCTTCTTCAATAGTCTTCGATATTTTGCTGTGGTTTTTGTAGCATATTTTTGCCTTCATGATATCTCTTTACATGGAATTTTACCTCTGCATTCGCCTATTTTAAATTCCACGTAATCCGCATTTATTCAAATTACTTCACGTCTGTTGAAAGTTTACACATTTTGCAAGCTCAGCCTTTTATTCCCCATTTTCCAACTCTCAGTATCCATTTTTAAGCCTTGCTGATGAAGGGACGCCTACATTCCTGGCCTGGCCATCTATTTTCACTCTCACTCACTCCCTGCATTTACTTTCCCTACCCAAAGCACCATTAACTCATTCCTCAGATTCCGCGCCCCCTTCGAACTCCTTCCCTCTTTCTGGAGAAATATCGGAGACGAGTACACATCTGTCGTCTTCCTCATCGTCCCTCCCTCCCACCGACTCCTATGGAGGCCCTCGACCCCCTCCCGTCCTTCCTGGTCTCCCCCTCTCTGCCCGTCTCCCTTGCAATCTTTCTCCGAAAACAGAAGCCCCCCTCGTGACAGGCGAACTCCTGATAAAGTTCCGTCACACAAGTTTTCATTTCCCGGGCGAAATCTTAATTGAAGTGAGGATTGAAACTCTTGTGCCCCGCCTCCTCAACCCCTACCCCCATCAAACTCCCGACTCTCCATCACCCCGTCCCCTTTTTCTTTTCCCCTTACACCCTTTCTTGCCTGCCATCCGATTCTTCCTTCGCTTTTCTCTATCTTCCCAGCGACGTCTTGTCTGAGAACTGCCAACTACCCTTCCTCCCCTCCACCAATGTCCCCCTCCACCTCATCCTGGCACACCCCTTTCCTCCAGCCTCCAGATCACCCCTTCGAGAGCGTTATCTCTCCTCTACCCCCTTCCTCCCCACCTAACTCCATATCAGCCCTCCCCTCTCTCTCTCGTCCCATTCTTCATCTCTCGAACGAAGACCGGCCCGCTGACACCTCTCTGTCTCTCCCCCCTCTATAGCCTCTTATAAAGAATCCTTTGTTTTTGCCCCCAGCTCCCGATCCTCATTCCAGCAATATCTCTTCCCCTCGACCCGATCCGGCACTCAGTCACCATCTACATATATTCGTCACGCCGCCCTTCTCCTTCTCCTTCGAATTGAACATTTGGTCTGCATTAATTTACCCTAGGAGGTATATTTTTCTCTATTTCCCCATCTATTCCATTATCCACATTTCCCGGGCGTGCCCCTCTGCTCATCGAAATCTCTCTCCAATCATATTATTTTCCACCATTAATTCTCTCCATTTCCTTCCCATTCTTCAACGATATCGTGCCTTGCCGTGCTTTTGCATCATCTCCTTATCTGGTTCACCCACCCTTATTCTCCACCATTTCCCGCAGTATCCGCTGAGAGTAATTCAATCTTGTATACAGATTACCGACAGCAGGACTTCATGCATTGGAAATTTTATATGGAATTTCAACAGCGTGTCATTATGGTGTATAGCAAGTCTATGAAATAGGAGTATAGTATTTTTAATTAAAAAACTGATCCACATATCCTTCTCTTATTATATTGTGGATTCATTTCTTTTACTATTATATTTAGGTCTGTAATCACTGATCTTCAGCGACAGCAAGCTCATCGTTGCTCAAGCTTTCGTCCTTAACAAGCGTTAAATATTTTATATTGATTGTTAATCTCTCATAACATTTTCTAGATTATTAACATTTAATAATCATTTTATGACTTTATAAATGAAGACTTCTTAAGAATAGAAAAGGGTCGAAGGCTCTAAAATGATCAATGTGTCGATATTATTTTATAACATTTAGTGTGTTTATAACAAAATCATGTTTCGAAAAAATACATAGCTACTTAATTTTCATGTATCGAATATTTTAAATAGCCAGATAAAGTGTTTGAAAAGTCGGACGAGTTATTCCCATTGAAGAGGTTTATTTCACTCAAACCCACAGCAGATAAAGTGATCTATTTTTTCGCCTTTTCCCCCTTAACTTTCTTCTGATTAGATTGCATGCCGGTCTCCACTCACCCCTCAAGCAGGATTGCATTTACCTACCTCTATCACTCCCTACCACCCGCTTTTCCACGCTCTCCCATCTCCCCCCACCCCCCTACACTCCTTCATCTCCCGCCCTCCGCATAACCTGTAATCTCTTCGTTTCACTCCACTGCGATTTCGGATAATCCGATACCCCAGGCTGGCACCGGAATAAGGGCGGAAAGGGAGGAGGAACAAATGCAAAAGTGCGGGAGGGAGTCGGCGGCGAAGCGGGTTTGGGGGGAGGCAGAAGAGTTGCCTCGCATATCTGGGGGAGGGGGGGGGAGGGAGAAAGAGAGAGTTATTCGGTGAGGTTGTTTTTTGCCTAATTTTGCGGTGAGATTCAGTCCTTGATCCAATGGTTCCTATCCTTGGCACTCCACACCCCACCCACCATCCCCCGCGGTCTCCTTCCGGCCTTTCTAAGCCCAGGAGTTTCTTTGTTTTTTTTCCAGTCAAACCGCCTGAGGTCCGCCATAGAATTTCCTCCCGCAACCGGCTTCCCCCTCGTGAAAACGATTCGGATTGCAGGGACGAGTCCGTGCTCGGAGCGTTAGTTGCTCGGAAATGGGAAGGCATTATTTATCCCCGATTTACGAGTATGCAATCGCCCTGGAAACCGAAACTGCCAAAAATAACTTACTTCGAGGGCGTAGATAATATGATACTATGGGTGCTCGTCGGCCAAATAGTTGCTAGGAGGCGAGGGCATTCGACGCACCACCATCCCAAGATTTCGTTGAATGTAGATCAGGATGTCAGGTAGTTTCGGTATTTACGGGGGTCACAGATGAGGAAAGGAGGTCCAGCAGGTTGTCTCGGAAATTATTTCGGCATATCATCATGAGTGTTACGTTCCCAACCTATTTGGAATTTCAGAGTTGAAAATAAGGAAACCGAAAACCGCTTTCCCGCACCATTCAAAATTTTTTCGCTCGCCTTCCATTTTAATTGAATACATTGGACTACATTTTTTGAGTACGTTTTCCAGTTCCATTGACCTCTTACCTTATTCTCCATAAAACCACGGACTGAAGATTTTATTATCCATTTCTTATAATAAAGTATTTTTTGCTCTCCCGTATTAATTTATTAGATGCTAATATACTTTAACTCGCAATAAGTGTGCATGTAGTGTGCTTATGACGGGCCTAATTTGACCTGATTTACCTTAAAAATGGGCAAACTTGAAGCTTATACAACTTTATGTTATGACTCATGTTTCATGACTAATCCGTCAGCATTTCATTCTCAGCACCATGTTATCCTCGTGTGATAAGTTGTACTCAGCTATGCCTCATAATCTATTAATTTCAATTCGTTTATACATCTCTGGTGAGTGAATAAGACAAATATTATTTCCACTTGTGACCTACTTAATGCCTAAAATCGTTCAAGAATTGAGACAACTTCCCTCGTTCGGGCCCTTTCGTTAAATTTTCCCAGTGTGGTTTTTCTTTCCTAATGGCTCTAAGTAAAATAAAAATATCTTTGTTTAATTTTATTTCACCCTTTTATGTAAATGACTGCTTCTTAATAGTTTCATTTCGTCTTGATGACGAATCAATTTGTGCGATATTTCAATAATTGTTTTAATTATTCCCCGAATGCTAAATGTGTTACGTAAACGACCCATTTGTGTTAAATGCGTAAGCTGAAGTATGTACTATAGATTGTAATTTATCAATATCTTCGATATATTTATTTTGGACACTCATTAATATCATTAAGATGGAGAAGTGAAATACTTGGTATAAAATAATCTAACATTGTGGGTTGCACTCCCTTTCTTACATTGACCATAAGATAACTGGTATGCCTCGGCTTCTTTTAAAATAACTAATTATGTGCTAGGTTTGTCTTTCCCGCTCGCCACGCCACGGCCGGTTCTCCATTCCGGAAATACAAGCCATTAATTTCATAGTGTAGTATTTTTCCTATTATTTTGTTATCTTAATACTCGAATTGGATATTTCTTTCTTAAGATATGATTTATAATGGCTATTTGGTAGACAATTTATTGAAATATTCAGTAAGGTGGCGTCAGAAAAGCAGCTAATAGCTATGCAGCTCCATAGCCGTTGCGGTAAAACCCAGCAAATCCTCAGGACACATGCTTCGACGGCGAGCCTTCCTAGAAAACTTTATTGGATGAAATCCGTGGTGAAGTGTTCTCCTAGGAGAATTCGCGGGCATCAAAGCTCGGCTGGCCGGATTAGCTTGGAAGTTTGATTTATGGTCCATCGCCTGCCATTTACAAAAGAAATATTAATGGTAACTGAAATGCTCACTTTTTATGAATGTGTCATATATGAATTGACTTTTTTTTAGCTTTCTGGAATAAAGTGGTACTGAGGTTTAGGGCCTCAAATAAAACTACCGCTGTCAATCAGAGACCTTTTCTACCATTCAACGCGATAGATGGGAAAATTTAGCAGTTTTATTACTAATATGCATTTTACTGGTCACTATATATTTGTCATTTTAAAGAGAAAGTGAAAAATGTAGTGGAAATTATTTCGTCAAAACCGTAAAGGAAACTCTATGAAAACCATTATTATGTTGAATAACAGTGAAAAATCTGTGATTATAAAAAGTATCATTGACAAAGATGGAATATACGTCCACATAAATGATAAAATTGCCATTTTACTGCGATGAAAACCAAATTATTTGTCCTATTCATATCTGTCGTATTTCTAAAAGAAGCGGGCTAGTATATTTAAAAATAGGCATTATCTTCATATATTCTATTATATATCGTCGTATCTCTGGGATTCCTCTCATGGGGACGTTAATATTGATGCCCATCTGAGGCAGGTAACAGACTTTGGAAATCTCACTAATATTCACTTGCCTGAGGATCGAAGACTTGGCGCACAGTTTCGTTATCGTAATTTGCGATCGGGGGCGTCACATCTTTTGTCTCTCGCGTTCACCCTTGACTCGTCGCCGGCGCCCCAACAGGCGGCGCCCGTCCCATTCATCATCCTCTTCGGCAGCTCTTCAACTCCATATGCTTCATCCTCTCTTCACTCCAGTTTGACCCATCCGAGGGACCTTTCACTCTTCCCCTTTTGATCAGCAGCTTAAATAGACGCTCACCACACAACCCGCACCCATCTTCCGAGGGCCACGCCAAAACCTATCAATCATCCCTCGAACATCGCGCGTCACGCTGGGACACACATTTTTCCCTTTTTCTCTCTTTCCATCTCTCACTCTCTCTCCCACTCTTTGAGTCCATCCCCCCCTCTCCCTCTCTCTCTATCCTCTTCCCCCCCTATCACTCTTGCATGTGCTCACGCACTCAACCCCCGCCCCCTCCCCTCCTTCTCCCCAACCGGCACTGGCTCTCTCACAGAAAAAAGAAAAAAAACCGTACGCTTTTTTTAAAATTGCGTCCCTTTCTCTTCGGTCTTTTATATTAATTCAGCATTTCAGTTTTATTTTGATTGTTCAGCCTTTTAAATCCGTTCGGTCACTTCGCAGAAATTGTCAACGAAAGGATTAGAACTAACAGTTGATTTAAATGTTTAGTCATTCAGCAATATGTCTATGAAGCAGTGGTGCTCGTAAGTAGAAATTGTAGCCTTCTATATTTAGAAATTTTGGTAGCTATCGGGTTCATACAAAATTATTATAATCTTTTTTTTCATATTTTTTATTATTCTCTTAAAATTATATTTAACTTTTTGCCGGTTTTTGGAAATTAAGAATGTAGCAAAAGATAGAGAATTTGGAGGGCAGTCGTTAACCAATCCTGATTAATTGAAAACCAAAGAAGAAAAGAACCCCACTTGCTGGTCATTTTACGGAACGAATAGTTCAGATAATTAGAGAGACCTTGTTCAGAATTAGAGCAGGTGTTTGTTTCTACCGTTTCAGCTTTATAGATTTCATTGAAGGGTAGCTTAAAAACTTTCTTCTTACATGACTTCTGTGTAAAGTAGTCATAATGGTAGCAAAAATATTTACTGTCCATATATTAATTTAGAAACAGTTATTCAAGCTGAAATGGAATAGGTAAAAAATTTTGCAATATAAATTTTATAAAAAGTTGTAGATTTTCACAGTTTCTTTACCCTGATGACTTTCACTTGCATAAGACTCCAACTGACAGTTTTTTGAATATTACTACTTGAATTCCCATTGGCAGTTGTTTTACTGTAATAATTTTGGACCAATGAAAGACGTATGGAACTGTGGTTAATAAAATGTCTATTCCAGGATTTGAGTGAAAATATCATTCTGGTATTGCGAGTAGCGAAATACTTGCCTTAGATTCAAATCTAGAATTTTTTCCCGGTTATGCATCCTAAAAATTTCTAAGTACCACCTAGATTGGCACGTAGTTTATTTTATTGGGCAGAAGTGGTCCTGGTACGTCGATCTCCGTCACCTAATTAACCAAAGTTACGTATAAAAACGATCAATGAGAGGTCTCGTATCATACGTCAGTGATTTTTTCACGCTGGGATTTTGCCATTTGAGTCGATCCCTTGGTTCGCATTGGCTATTCGTCTCGGCATGGTATCGCGTTATTTTCCCCACTGTCCATTTTGCTTGTCTCATCCTCTCGAATTCAATCCATCCCTCCCGTTTTCCTTGACAATCCTCTCCCATAAATCTTCATTCTCCTCGCATTTGCTTAACTGTCTCCCACGCGTCCTTCTCTCTTCCAATCCGTCCCCCCTCCATTCCCTGCGGACTTGATCCTCCCTGTGACCTCCCCGTTCTAAATCCTTGCATCACCCGTCACTACATTTGCCTTCGAATTCCATCCCCCTGCCATCGCTGGCTTCCCACGTCCTGAACGGTCACTTGGCAACGGAAAGCACTCATTTTCGTGGGGGGCAGTGGAAAGGCGGAGGTGGGAGTGAGAATAGGTAATTCTCTTCAATATACCAGTTGAAGCTGCAGAGTCATACCATTTTTTGCCGTATTCATTAGTCACTAATCAGTGTTAACTCAAAGGAATTATTCCTATAATTAGGTTAAATCATCATTCTTTTAAGTATATCCGGATGCTATCTATGGTAGTCCAAGGGGCAAGAATGTAACCCATTGAACCAATGTATAATAAAAACACTATTATAAATCTGTTGTTTTGGCGCTCTTGGTTTAATGAAACCATACTGTGCATTTTCGTTACTTTGATGTCTTTTAAAATAAGATAATTTTTTCCGCTTAACTCGGAAGTATTAAAATTATTATCAAGTATAATGGATGGAATAACGTTGCTCTCTCACTTAAGAAAAAAATATTAATATAGTTATATAAGAAATCCTCTTTCACAATATAGTTGTAGTTACACTTACGTGTAGTAACTTTTTTCGGCTCAATGGAGAATGAACCACCCGACTAATTCATTTCTGAATAAGGTGCCAAATTAAGGTGCACCTGAGTCCCTGTAGGCGTTTAAGAAAATATAACTCATTTATCATCATGATTTATGACTTTACATAGGTATATTCAGATAAATACGATACCCTAATAGTAAGCATACTCAATTTCATTACTTTTCTATTATCTATATTTTTAAAAGATATGTTTAGATCTTTTATTGCAAAACTATATATATATTGGGTAATCTGTGGGAATGTTTCATTTAAATCACAACGTAGTTTGACATCTTTTTAGTATTTTGGTCTTTCATAGGCATACTAATTACTACTAGAAATCTAAGAAACTGTATGTATTCCATAGCCAATAAAAGGAAAAAAATACTCTTTGGAATCCATCCACCTACTTTCCAAATTCTCTGAAACTTGAAAGAAGGGAGGAATAAATTTTCAAATTAAAATTATTTATTTGCTAGTGCTTCCCTCTCTTTTTGTTGTGGTTGTGAACTGCGCCAGGATAAAACGAACCCTTTTATCTCTCCCTGATCGAAAATTCTTCTCTCGAATGATTTCACTATTTTCTGGTCTACCTATGTAGTGACAGGCGAGTAATTGCTTTGGTGTCTGTAAAATAACGTGAAAGATACCTTTGTAATTGAGTTTAATCTACCGTAGTCTTAGTTTCCAAAGAGTTCCATGCCAAATCATCTATTAATTGCATGACTTTCAATGTTTTTGGCAACATTTTTTTCACGAACCGTATCCGATACCGTGTGTATATCATGTATGATCTGCATCATTCAACTATTTCTCGTAGCCAGCAACGTACATATGACACCCTACGAGTGAACTTTATTTAATTGGTTTATGCTATGGAAGTTTATTTGCTGTATATTTCCTGAGAAATATAATGTCATTACATTACACTTTATTCCTATGACCCCATTAAGACTATCATTTAAGAATTGCAGTCTTAGCGCCGTAAAATACTTCTCCATCTGGATGACTTCTTATTTCTCTATGAATAACGGTATCGTTGGTGAAAATTCTTTTCCTTGGCTTTTTGTTAATAGTCAGAAATCATACGTAAAAGAAAAAATGAAGGTACATTTGTAGAAGAGACAATTTTTCAATTATTTCATGAATTATTTTAGGAGATACAAATTCACGAAAGCAGTTTCATAATACTGAACGATGTGGTATCACACGAGAAAAATATGGTTCATGAACTTTGTACCGATCGCCCACTTTGATGAGAAGTTGGTTGTGTTGATATTTTTGGAATGGAAGTGCCGCAAAAAAAAAATTCGCCAGGAAATGTCGAACGCATCGAATTTCATTGATAAAATTCATTTAAAGACGGAGGCTTTGGTCATTAACGAGGTGTCTATTGAGTAAAAAACTTCAATATCCACCCTTGGCAAGTTAAATTTACTATGGACACTTTTAATCTTATTTGATGCGGGTTTCAAAATGGTGGATTATTGCCACCACGTCTCATAATGTCAACTCGAGGTTATTGCGGGAAAATACCGTTGATATGCATGCGTGTAGAAAGAAAAACCATTAGCTTTGTTTCGTCAAGAATTCACAGAGTTTCCTTGAACTATAGAGTTTTATGGAATATTGGAATGTGCATACACGCTCTGATTCTGAAATAGTTCTTTTATCACTTCTGCATACATTTACGAATAAATCTGTAGATTGTGAGGGGCCGGCTAAAACTAAGCTCACAGTTTCATGGAATATCATCTGAATGCCACATTTTTAGCACCATGATTGAAAACGGTGTAACTATACAAAACTAAAACGAATTCAGATGTTTTATAGGCCACGGTATATGTAACTTTTTCCCTGTTTTTGTATTCCCTTGAAAATCGCGGAGAGATTTTCAAATGCAGTGTTTTCAAAAATGCTAAGATAAATGCATACGTGAATAAAATTAGAAAATATGTCTTTCCTGGTTAATTATCAATGAGATACATAAATTATAGTAATATTCTTTTAGGAAAAGGATGTTCCGCTGGTACTTTTTCAATTGTTAGACAGTTAAACAAATTTCTTTATGGGGTAATATTTTGTTTCTAGATATTTCAGAGAGTAAGTTTCAACTACAGCGTAGAAGTATTACACTCTGTCCCCAATATTTACTTTTGCTCATAACATTACTGCATGGATAAAGCTCCCTTCATTTTCCTTCAAATGCTAATTGCTCTTCTTGCTAAATACGAGTCTTAACTGTAATCTATTATTGGCCCTATCACCTTCATCTCTATCTATTCATCTCAAGCGACCTCTAATTTCTAGGGAAACTCGTGGTAACCATACTCTTATTAAAGGGAAATATATTTAATAAAAAAGGCCCCTCAAAAAGTCATGCCCTTATATGGGAGGCCATTATTTTTTTCCGTTCGGAGAATGTATGGATTGCAGTCCAACTGATTCACGAGGTGAAAAAAGTTTCTCTCTGAACTGGCAATAACTCCAATTATAATTCGGCCAAAGCGCTAGTTTTATTTTCCCTATAGGAAAAACGAGGAAGAATGCCACTCTAGCGTGAAATAAAAGTCAGTTAAGCCTCCATTCAATTCTCTACAGAGTGGCTTTTAAAATTTCATCCGTCTCCATCCATCGTGTCTATTCCATCCCCGTTTCTTCGCTCACTCTCTTGCCACACTTTCGCCCTTCTCCTCCCAAAATTCCCAAGTCCCCTCTCCTCTCTCCCACCTCAATCGCTCTCTTATTTTTTTATCGGTTTCGAGCGATATCTCTCCTTATTTTTCTCAATCTCACCCTTCCCACAGCTTCCATTTATCCTGGTTTGATGCCCGTTCCAGCGTTTTGGCTCACGCAATTCCCCCTCGTCTCCCCGGAGTCCCCCTGGAATATAGACCTCCCTTCCTTCATCATCCACCCTCCACGCCTTCCCTCATCCTCTCTCGTCCTTGCGTTTCCTTCCCATCCCTCTTCCCTCCCTCCCGCACTATTGTGTCCTCCTCATTAATCTCCGTTTCTCCCGAAAAGTCCCCGCGTTCGAAACTTCTCGCCCTGTCGCCGTGATACCGATTTCCTTTTTTATTTTTAGTTTCTTTTTTTTATAAGAGCCCGCTCCTCCATTTCACGCGCGCTTAATTTCGAGCGTCTTTTGTCTCCTCTTCGCCCGTCTTTCCTCCCTCCCTCCCTCTCTTCTTTCGTTCTCCATTTCACCACTTCTCTCCCTCTCTCGCTCTCCCTCCGTCGCATCACTTTGTCCGTCCCCGCCCCACTTCCTTCGTTCTGCGACCTCATCCTCTCATCCATCTTCCACTCTTTCAAGTAGTCACGTAGGACAGTCTATATATATATATATATATATATATATATATATATATATATATATAT
>LYUA01000031.1:225944-236337 GCA_002093875.1 Calopteryx splendens | reverse complement strand
CTATTGCGTTTTACCCACCCCCTCGCTCCTGCATATCCCCCCTCACTCCCCTTCGCACACATATTCCTTTCTTCTCTATCCTCTTGCTTTCCCTTCTCTGGCCGAATTTACCCTCATCTACTTCCGTCTTTGAGGACTGCGATGGGAAGAGGAAGGCTTCGAGGCGGGACCTTAACGCGAACTGATTTCAGGGAATACTCCGCTCTAATGTAATAAGTTTACTTGGCTTTGAGTACTTGAAGATTTGTGGTCTAACGGGTACTAACGAGGTCCTGTTGGGTAATTTATTGTTCCCGGTTGGAATTCACCGCTATTTCCCACTAAAGTTTCATGAGGAAAGTTTTTATTTTTTCTTGGTTTGTTTAAACCTATTCGCATTATTCGCTTAGTTAGCCTTTCTTAAATTTTTGTTTTTAAATTTTGAAAATGATTTTGTTCACATAGATCTGTAGACAGACGTTTGAGTTGAGCTGATCAGTTAAGATTTTCAAAATATTAGTGCCATGAGCATTAGTACAAGTCACATGAATATTATCTTATTTTTCCCCAAGGCAATACTCGTATTTTGCCAATTATTTATCTCCCAGGATATTTTTTAAATTAAGACAAAGAAAATGATGCTTTGATAACCGCGATTAAAATACAGAAGAATAACTTATTTAGTATTAATGGCAGACTGGTAGCTCTTCCTGTGTACAGTTTTCATTTGGCTACTTCGTCCGAATATTATTATATTTCGGTGCCATAAAATAATTACGTGTCGGTGAGAGTGAACCCGATTGTCAAAGAGTGGACTATTTTTTTTAGAGGAAGCTTCTGTTCAAATCCGGATTTCACTTTCAATATCCTCTTCTTTTGATCGAGGCGTGTGACTGGTCTTTCAAAATTTCCGCTTGCCATTTTTCCCTGCTTCAGAAAAGGCTGTTTGATGATAAGATTTAGTATTAACCTTTTCTCAAAGCTTGTGATATGTGCTTGTAGGTATAATAAGGATTTAAGGTACTTACTCATTTCATTGGAAGAAAAACCTCAGTGACGATTATAACGGCGCCTTTCTTGCCGTCTCTTATTATATCTCGGGCCACTTGGCCCATTAGGGCTTGCGGTAGGTTGCCGCAGATTGAACCGCCGGTGCGGCCACCGCCCGTGCCGACCGTCTGCTCGTGTACCCTCCAATCTTCTCTCCCCACAGCCCGATGCGCCCTTCCACGAGCCCCACCCCTTCGTCAGGGCCCCACTCCCCTTGCAACTCCCGGGCTGATTTATTGCTTCGCACCGATCCTCGCGTATACGGGGAGTGGGGAAGTAAATGAGATAACAGTTAACAGGCTATGGATAGCGTAGTGCTGCGGAAAATGTTTTTTTTTGTTCGCGCTAACTTGTGGTTAGTTTGAGATTAGTTTAGTTTAGGACTTGGCAACGTTATATTCTACGATTTCAGTATTTGCCTTCGCTTCGCCATTTTGCATCACCTTAGTCAATCGATGACGGAAATAATATTGAAAGCTCCTTCAATTAATTGTGTGGCTGGGTTTTCAGAAGAAACTGGTTGAAATATTATATGTAAATAGTGATCTGCGTTTGATAAAATAATTAATACTGAATTTGCCATTAACTTCTGATGGAAATATGTTCTTAGGGAAATTTATTCTCATTTTCTAACGGTAAATTAGAGATGGATTTAAAAATAATTTAACTGCCTATTTTCAACCTTTGTTATTTTTGTATATTTAAAAACTTAAACACGCAATAATTAATTGACGTTGCTCATTTATTTTGCTGTTGAATTCACTGCTGTCTACATTTCTTTCCAATCTCTTCTCTTTGAAACCGGTCAAGTATGTGTCAATATGTTCTCTTAATAATCAAAGGGGAAACTTGATAATTTGGTACGCTTGTAAAATAAAAATGATCAAATAGACCAAAGGAGTTCACATGATAGCAATAGCATTTTGATTACTCTGAATACTCGTCTTTGTGCCTCCCGCGCCTTTTATCAATCGAACCCAATAGTTTGGCACCCATTGAGCCACAATCGATTGAAACCAATGTGCATGAGAAAGCCGCAACATTGGCTATCTTTGTTTTCATAAGCTAATTTTAGACCGTGCGGCTACCACTTGCAATTGCATTTTATAACTCTACCCGCATACTATTGGTAACCGCTATTCCCATCCTAGCGATTTGTTGCCCGGAATCCAACACCCTAATGAGAAACGCGTTTCGTTTGTTGCGCCTTTGTTTCTCGTTTGTGAGGAATGATCGTTTTCGACCTATCTGAGCGTTAATATTGGCGCATAAAGATTTTTCCATGATTCCATTGGTATTAAACTTTTGCAGTATGTATTTCATTTCATATTTATTCGTTTTCTAACTAGATTATGTATGCCAAAACACTGTATGACTACTCGCTTAGTTTAAAATTGCCCAAATCTTACATTTATACTTCATATGGAATGTATGTATCTTTATCCTTGTTACTCAGTATATCATCAACCATCTAATTGTACCAATAACCTTACTCATGCTCGCTTAAAAAATTAAGTCTTCATTAGTGTAATGACATTCTTACTTATAATTCAATGATGATGACAATTCATTTTGAATTGGCACTCCATAATGCAAGCCAATCCACTGAAAGAAATTATTTGATGATTTCGCTCTGAACAATAATATCGAATATTATCGATTAAAATTCCATTGCCAAATGCACCAATATCTTTTAAGGGATTGAACATATTAGTGTAAAAATATTTATTTTTTTGCGCAACAGATTTTGCAGTATGATGGGAATTGTGGGATGGATGGGCTGATGGGAATTTTTTTGTCGTTAGTGTTTTATTCGATTAGTAATTTTAAGAACCTTACATTTTAATCTCCCAGGATAGAATAGATGAATAACAGTCAGTATTAGATACGGATACAATGTAGCATTTAATCAAAGTTTAAAATAAATATTACTTGTGATTAAATTTTTGTTCGTTATTATGTGAAAACTATTCTTAATAAATTAGGCAGATTTCACTTCCTGGGGCTACAGCATCATTGGCATTGATTTTGACTCGTCGGGTACCTACTCGTGAAAATCGGGGTTCATTAAGTAAATAAATATAGTGTAGAAAATAAAGGAGAATGCATAATTCGGGCTAGTAGCGGGACATTAGGGTGGCCATCTTTGGCTATTAAATCATAGTGATATTATTGTTTAGCCATATATAGATGCAAGAGTTCTGCATGGATATATGGTTTTCTGGTCACGATAATTCTTACCTGTTCCAACCAAGAAAGGGGATATTATAAATCAACCAGGTTAGTGACGAATATCAAAATCGAATTACAAATTATAGATTACTGCGGTTTTACGGCGTCATCATATATTCTGAACCAAAATATTCCAAAGTTTTAACGAAATGTGATTTGCCCGACCCTGCAAAATGATTGCGATTCCAAATGAGTGATTAATGGTGTTTTAAGGCCTCTATCAATAATTCCCAGCTACAGTTTTGAATTGAAAGTGGGAAACGGATTTCAGATGCATTCACGCAAGGGTTTTCGCGTGAGCGGTGGAGGTGAGGTTTATGTTTCGGAGTGAAAGCAATCGCCGTGACGAATTTGGAATGAATCCTTTATTTCGCCCATTATCGCCAGGAAATAGAGAATCGGATCGGGACAATCTCTGCCGAGGTGTTTGCTTAGTGACCTGCCGTGCAAAAAACAGCATTCAATACGAACATTTCAGAGGGTTTTGGTAAATATAAAATTCAGAGAAACAGGTAGAGATCTTCAATTCACATAGACAAATTAAGGTCACTACCTATTTTAGAAAGGGGTTTATGAACTCCTCTCCCTGCAATATTTCGACATTAATTGTACAAAGAATGCAATTTTTATCTGTAGGTATAATGAAAATTGTAACTATCAATTCCTGTTATTTGGATTTATTAGATAAGTGGTTGGTTGATTATTTAATTTACGCCTATTTTTCAGTTCGACACACGTATTATTGGATATTACCCAAATTTCCAAATTAAATTAACTTTACTTATGATAATAGCACATATTTAATTTTAAATTATAGGTATTGATGATAATGACAACGAGGTGATTTCAGTCACTCCGATATTAGAGATCACCTAACGACAAAGCATCTATGTCGAGGGGGTGGGATTCGATAATAATGACCCCATGGTTAGTCGATTATTACCTATCCTTCCAGTACAACCCAGTTGTTTAGTGTTGACGGTGATATCATCATTTTTAATCATTATAAGTCATCATTCCTGGGATATGTTTAGTTGTTTCACACTCAATTTATGGACCAGTCAGCCTATGCCTGAATTTTGATTTCTTTGTTATTGTATCTTCTATTACATAGTTCATATTTTTATTTCTTTGTGGAATTCATATGTAATTCTTCTTTTCCAGTCTTCGTTTCATTTTATTACTTAGCATAATTTTGGGTTTTTACCCTCTTTTACAATGATTCTTTCTCATCTTGATCCTTGCAAGCACACTTTGATTGACACTCGGTCCCCTGATACTTTCCTAGTCATTTCATCCTCACATTATGCCTTGCTTCGCCATAACTCCATTGCTTCCGATCCTATTATTTTCATTGAGTATGATGCTCCTGTCTCACGTTATAAAATCCATATCCTCATCATTTCCTTTGCTTCCCCTTATCTCCATTGTTTGAGATTCTATTATTTCCATTGATTCTATTGTTCATGTTTCACATTGACAAAAAATTCACTTTCTCAGAAGTGTAGATGAAATTCTCCCTAACTTCTAAAGTTAATATATTAGCATAAGATAAATTTTGCCATCGGATGATAATAGAAAATTCTTATGACTATAGCGTATTAAAAATACTGTACTATAATACTATGTAAGTGCATTCATTTATCTTAGGTCAGTTTATCTTAATCTCTCTATTTATTTTACCTTCACTTTCTTCCAGGTAATAATATAAAGTCAGTATATATTCACGCTTCAAAAATATATAAAGCAATGTACAAAGGCGAAAATTCTACATGCGGTATTTCAAATGAAAGCAGTCTATATCTGCTAGCCACACACTGCTGCCACCACAAGGATAGTACGGTGCCGAATAATTTAACGAATGCGATAGCCGTTACATCATCTAGCATCTAATCTGAAACTAAAATGTTTTTATAAAGCTGCAATTTCTACGCAGAAAAAACATAGTCGCGTATATGGGTCCGAAATTTTAATTCGGTGCGAATTAAAATTTTGGGCATCAGCTCGGCTCAAACCTAATTTTCCCTGATAAAATAATCTAGTTTTATCTGGAAGGCAGATAAAAGACTATACCACATTGAATTTAATATATATTTCGTATTTATATAAGTGTTATCATCATTGGTTTTCAATCTCTTGTCAATTTTAACATTGCTGGAAGGAGCAGGGACTGCCCACAAATCGTAAACTGAAAATATTTGCCCCTTTAGGTCCCTCGACTTATTTGGTAGATATTTTCAAAGTAAACTCGTTGACAATTATAGCGTTTAGGATTGATCCTCATGGTGCTGTCAATACATTTAAAAAAATTCAAAATCAACTTCCCATCTATTCTCTTGACCATTCGAATCACAATCTCTTTCTCATTCCATTCCCACCCACGTCCAACAATTTCGTCTTGCGTCTTCCAGCAGTAGGCACAGCGCCTGGAATGTCGTACGCCCCGCCAAACATTGGGAGAAGCGGGAGTAGTATTCCCGGCGTACGGAAGGAAAATGAAACTTCTTTATTGTGAGAGAACGTTTTAATTAGTAGCATTAGAATTTTATTTTTTGGTCTTAATTATACCATCCAATAGTTTTTTCTTTGTCTAGCACATTCAAGCGTGCTAATTTGGAATAGATATTTTAGTGCTCATTACTTGAGATGTATGGATATGCAAAGAATGAGGTAAAAAGACGTTTTTGGCTCACATAGGCACGAAGAAAGTTTAAATTAAAATCCACGATATAAAATAAATCGGGAAAATTAAAAAATCGGCGATTGTAATCAAGCCGTGTGTCTTAAAATTACGAAGTATGAAAAAATGCATTAAACTTAAAATTCTTTTGCTTAAAAGTAACAAGTGATAATAGTATGTTTAGTTAGTTAGTTAAAAGTAAGTATGTTAAAATAACTTTAAATTTGCGTTTCGTATGCATAAAAAAGTTTTTTTTTAATGCTAATTTATCCATTTTATGGGCCTAAAACCTTTATTAAAACCCTTTACTCTCTTTTGTCCAATTCAAATTTAATTTCATGTATTAACCAAAATGAATAATTCAATTTCTCGTCGAAGTCTTCTTTCAGGTTCACTATTCATCCCAACTTTTCTCCTCTAAAAAACTCGGACGCCTCAGTGTGTAGCTCTTTCCGCTTTCGCTCAGTATGTGCTCGGAATTCGGTTTAGCGATTTGATGGATCACGAAACCGAAACCACAAGAAGTTTTGTGTCTTTTACACGTTTTTACAATTTCTATCCCTGATGTTCCCTCAGCTATTTCAAACTTTCTATATTTCACCCCTTCTGAAAAAAATATTTGGTACCTATCCAGTTATCCACTGTATGTAGGTAGTTTTTATGCATTGTTAAATCATTTTTCATCTATAACTCAAACAATTATGTGCGGATATCTATATTTAAGACGCAGCCTGCTTTGAGATTTTTTTTTGCGTGCGTAAATTTATGTATTCATTATTCAATATTCGGCTGTAAAATAGTGAAGTTTTCTCTGAAATGTAGTATTTTTAGTATGATTTTATGTTCGCAAATGTTGTGTGCATTTACAATCCTATTATAGGATATAGATGTCACCTAACCTTGCTCATTGTCGTTGAAGCGTAACAACCTCCGTGATCAATGTAGGAATGGTACAAGGAAAAAGTTTTACTGTCCAAATTATCCAATAATACTCTGAATGAACGCTGGGAACAAATAGCATCTGCTATTATTCTTTATTTTGGTGATGCATTTTATGGAAGTTGAGCAAGGGGAAGAATTTTCCATTATTTTACCATGTGCCTGAAAACTTCTCGATCTGAATGAATCCAACGGAACAGGCCCACCTTGTGACGAATATATATAACCCCTGTCTGCTAAATACTAAAGCGTTTCACTTTTGTATTACCTCCGTCTTCTCTGCCATCCGAAGCTTTGAACCTTTTTGTATCTCCCGACAAGGATGGAAAGATTTGATTTACCTTGGAAACCCTGGAAGGCCTTATTGTTTCGGTCGAGGTCCCTGCGATATTTCACGCGGGTTGCGACGGGAAGATTGCCATAGTCATTCGTGTCCGACGTCGCGCAGCTCTTCTCTCCTAATTTCTCTCTCTCCCTCTTTCTCTCTCTCTCTCTTGCCATAGGCCTTCGTTTCACCCCTTCCCTCCCGCAGCCCACACACACACTCACTCTTGTCCTCCTCTCCCGACCCCGTCCCCATACATCTCCCGCCCGCACCAGACTCCCCGCCCCGCCCACCTTCATCTCTCTCCCCTCTCCCTACCCTCCAACGAACAACCAGGCGTCGACTTGGATTTATAAGCGGATGGAAAACTAGGCGTTTCCACCTTCCCCACTTAGCAGCGCTCTTTCTATCTCCTCCCCGTTCCTTCCCTCAGATGCTTGCCTCTACCTCCGTCCATTACGTACTCGTGTCTGCCCGTCCCACGGTCGTACTCTGCAAACTTTACCTCCACCACCGCCCCCGTCTCTCCCTTCTGCGCACTCCCCTCTCCACCCACCTCTGCCCAGATACTCCCACTTCTCTCCAGCCGTCCCGTTGTTCCCCCAAATATAAATCCCTCATCCCTCAACCCACCCTCCCTCCCACCATTTCTCCCCAAAGACCCTTCCCCATGCCCTCACCGGCATCACCAAACCCTTTTGCCATATCCCTCGCCTTAACGTCAAAGCGGACCCGTCTCAAGCGATCCTATTATTTTTTTTCAAGCCTTTTCCCCTGCCTCACCCCATTTAACCCACCCATCCTTTTAATTCTCGGCTGTTTTGTTTCAAAATCTGTATCTCAGTCTGAATTCGTCTTTCGTGTTATGCTCTCTCTATTTTTCTCGAGACTTCAATTTTTTTCTATTCCCCTTGCCCCCCTTTGAAAAGGGAAAGTTGTGCAGCAGATTTAGCGGGAAAGAGGGATAGGGAGATAGAACTATGTGAGGGTGGGACGGTGTGTTTGTGCTTGGAAGTAGACGAAGATACCTCGCGTGTTTGGTTTCGTTTCCTGCAAACTTTCGATCTTACAAACACGGGAGTGGATGTTTTTGCCTTTCCGTTTCGTCGTTCTACATGACGGAGTTTTCTTTATCGCAAAAACATTTCTAGTTGTTTTCGTTACCTACTGCTGAGAGGAAGATGGGAGCGAGTTTTTTCCCGAGTAATTTATTGCTTACGATTCGTCTCAATGTGTCTTAAAAGGATTAAGGTCCTCTCACCCTACGTATGCATCTGGGAGCAGTAGTGCCAGAAATTTTCTATTTTACTTTCACGAAGCGGAACTTAATAATATCCTTCAAACCGGCCACCGTGAAATTGTTTTTCTATGAACAATCAATGAGTTTATCCAATTGCTCAACAAGTGTCATAATGCATAAATTATAATGCTTCCGTAATAATATATTACTCACGTGATACATCAAGTATAATGTAATTGCGAAAGTTAATTTCAAATATTATTTTAGCAAATTAAAAACATTGAACTCTCAAAACTTGGAAACAAATCCATTGTTTAAAATAACAAATATTTTTCGATTTTTTTTCAAGTCTTTATCCATGGGGTACATATACCAGACCGGTTTTATAGGTGAGGTTAGAACTCGTTTCATTTCAGGCCCAAAAGTGCGTTATAGAGCGCCTTCACGATAGCGATGCAGATTTATTTTTTTAATGATTTTAGTTTTCCAAATGATGAAGTATCCAAAGATACAAATAGTATGGCATCCCATACAGGCAATACATGGTTTTTGTGTCTTATTGAGGATTTCTGGTGATATCACCCGGATTTTAACGGAAATTTACTGTTGGTCGTCTTATAACAAAAGGGATTTGGCCACTATGTATTGTATTTATCATTACACTGGAGAATTAATATGTGTTCTGTTTGAAATTTTTGTTCAGAGCTAAAAGAAAATGATATTAAATTCATTTTCCTACCTTAATAAATATAATTAATGAAACCGAATTTTCTCCTCCCTTTTTTGGTACATAGGGAGATTTCTGTGACCGCCGAAATACGAAATCTCAAGATTTGTGAGGAACATATACATATACATAATGACCTATTACCTTACACATCACATATATTCCTATTTCTCATATTTTTTTACCATTAAAAATGAAAAACCCCAAAGAGTGCTTTACTTCGTTTGGTTACTATTCTGTCCTTCTTTTGTGATTAATGCCTTAATATTTGTATTGGTATCTTTTATAATGCACAAGCAGTTATAATTGGCAATAGAGAAGTACTTGAATAATTATCCTTAATCAATTAATGTTAGCCCATTTCCAGGAATTATATTATGTTGATTCCTTCATAATGTTGATTTCCAAGAATTAATGGTATGATTAAGTACGAAAAACATTATTCCTTAGTATTAAGGTTAGGTTATTCATATTCTCTGAAGTGTTTACAGTGCATATTCATAGTATCCCAGTTTGTATTTCCAAATTATTTTTATACTTTTCGTCTCCTACTGCCCACTTTTTTCATTACTATAGCATTTGCGTAGAGTTGAATAGCCAAATAGATATATGAGAGTAGAAGAGAGTAGAATGAATGGTTTCAAAGGAAGGAATAGATTGATAAATTCATGGGTAAATGTAGTTGAAAATACTCACGACAAGGGATATTCGGAGTTTCATGAACAGAAACGCATGTGCTAGGGGCAAAATAAATTTGGAAGGATAGGACAGTATAGAGGAAATTATTGAAAACGCGTAAGTTCTGGAAATAACTTTAAATGAGGTTTTTTTGACTTTCCCGAAAGGGAACGACCCGAATGGTATGCATGTACCTTTCTTAACAACAAAGAACTCTCGCTGCCGCTTCTATGATATTTTTTCCTATACATCCAAGCACCACACGTTCGTACCTACATGAGCAGAAGCACATACAAGCGGAATAACCCTGTCACTTCTCCATGCCTTTGGGGACTCGGAGGGTTGTGCAGCCGTGGTGGGTGGACCCCGATCTCTCCATCCAATTCCTTTCCCCATTTCGCCGTTCACTTTGTCCAAAGGCCATTTTATATCCCCACACTCCATCCTACCTCCCCTTCACCCTCTCCTCTCCGCTCCCTTCCCTCCCCGCCACCGTTTCTCCCTCAACCTCCTTACTCCTGGATATGTAGAGAGGAGGAGGGG
>LYUA01000031.1:199305-209546 GCA_002093875.1 Calopteryx splendens | reverse complement strand
CGAAAAATGATGCGGGCGGGTGGATCCATTGGTGTGGGTCTTATCGCTCCCGAACCCTGTTTCCACCCCCACTCCGCTCGCTCCCCCTTTCCGTCCTTCCACCCTGCTCACATCCCTACCCCACCGGCCTCTCCTCTCTTCCCTCTTCCTTCTATGCTTCTTCTCCCCAGCGAAACGAGTCACCCTGCAGCATAGTCACTAGCATCAATACTCGTTCTATGTCTCTCCATGCCGCCTTCCTTTTTTCCCTTCTTCCCACCCCTTCCCCCGGTCTCATCGCGTAAGTCTTGTAATCCCCGACGAGGGAATCTAGGTCCCTCTTCCTCCCTGCTGCGCCGCTATTTGTTCCGGCATGAGACACCATAAGGTCCCCCCCCCACGGGAATCGCGACATCTGAGCGTGGTATATTTTGTGGTATTTTCGTACCTTCATTGGGAGAAGGGATGTGAATTTGACAACATCCGTATGTTCCAGCCGTTTGAGCTTTGCTATCAATTAAGTACATCAGGCTTTGTGTGGGATTGAAATAAATGGGAGGTATGATTTATTTGTGAGAACAGTTTGATATGAATTTAACGAAAATTTGGTTCGTCTTTTCTTCACGTAATGGTTACATGTCTGATACTCAAGTAAGTTTCTGCTTTTGTGACGGAGAAATAATCGTGCAGAATAATTATCTTTAGTTTTCAGTCTGGTTTTTAGTGGTTACCGGTTATGCATCAGTATATTAGCAGCATCCAATACATTCATGGGTAACAAGGTAGAGGTGAAGATATATCATTTTCTAGCACGCACCTGTTTCCCCGTACTCTTCCTCTTACTCATTGTTAAATATAAGCTTTATTGGATAGCAATTTTTGCTTTTCAATCATAATTTCCCTACAAATCATTCTTCAAGAACTTTTGGCAATCCGTAAACAGCATTGCCCGTCTTTATGCTATAAAGTTGTTCGTATAGCGGTGGTAAGGCGACCACTCGTAAAAGCTGCTGGTAGAAATATTAGCGCAAGTTTATTTCCCTTCCAGAAAGGGATACCACAGAATGCTGTACTGCATATTTTTTACAGTTAAATTGTTTTTAAACTTGTATGCATTAATTATAATATTTAAGTCACTGTCAGTGATATCCTTTTAAGAAAATATGTATAAGACAATAAATGACTTTAGTAATTACTTTTGAGATCGTTTCGAATAATGTGTTCAGAGAAATAGAATTATTTTTTAAGAAAGTGGGGTGTTGTTTTAAAAAACTTATTTCATTGAATTGTGGTATCACAGGATAGGTGTATTATTCGGGGAAACATTTGTTGACTGTTTTGCTGCGTTATTGAAAGGGTTTTGTGGAAAGCTACTCATGCTTTAACTTGATTCGACTGTGTCAATACTTCATCCTATGAATTATATACGCTTTTATCATTCGTCTTCAAAATTCGCAGTTTAGGCACTTGTTATGGTAGTTTCCGGGGTAAAATAATATGTACGCCGAATCTTCAATCTCACGGCACCGGTGGTAATAATTTTGCAGCTTAACGTGCATAATCATTAAGTGGTCTGCCCTGGAATCCATATACCAGTAGATGGCTCTCGAATGTTCAAGCGTACCTAAATCTATTTTCGATTTGCGCCAAATGAGTCCAAAATCCAGAACGCGATTTTGCATCCAAAGTGGCGCTTTTGCCTTTTTTTTGTCACCTTCTAGAGTTTTTCTGATCCGGTGCGTCAGCGGTCATCTTTAACAAATGCCTCCCGCCCGTGTTCTTTCATGACGCACCCACACACACGCACACAAGTAAGCAGTTCTCCCTAGGGGGGCGTTCATCCTGCTTGTGTTCAGCCTTCCGCAATTCTCCCTCCCTCGAGCTGAAATGCGCCCTTAGTCCCTCCCGAAACGCCTTCCAACTACGAAGAGGGAAATGTCAGGTCACATGGAGGGTGGCGAGATGAAATGTCATCATGCGAGTGCCATGTATAGCCATCCCCCAATGGGCCGCTTTGCACTCTCTCTCCCCCTCCCCACCTCCCCCTCTCTTCTCCCCCTTTCCACCACCCTCCCCCGCCCATCCTGACCTTCTGCTTTAGCTTGTTCCCACCTACATTAACTTCTCTTCCCTCAACTCCCAACCTCAATTTTGTAAGCTTCCTAAGCGAAAGTTAAAACTGCGATGAAATTATCTTTCATCACTTTATTGCTCCATAGCTTCTATGCGACCGTATATATGTGATGCTTACGTGCTAGTAAAACAGGCAATCCCATCGTCTCTTTAATGCTTGTGTTGCCGAAAGTCACTCTTCCACTCTTTCATTCATACGTTATGTTCTGGACGAAGGAGTGATTATATATTTAAATTATTTAGCGGTGTAAATTGACATAAAGGAAATCATTCAATGTAAGAGGCAACTATTAAATTTAAAAAACTCTTATGGGAGTGTAAAATTTTTAAGTTAAATCATTATATCATTTACAGAAACATGTTGTGTCTCGAAATGTTATTTTTTCTCTTATTCGTTTCCATTTTGGTCAATGCAATGTTAGTGTAATGCGTAATTTTTCATAAATTATCATAAGGAGCAGTACAGTTTCTCCCTCATATCACTCAATAAAGAATCCAAATGGTTATTATCTTGCTGTGGAATGCTTTATAACAACGCAGGGAAATTAGCTCATTACAATCTCCAAATGTTTAATTATATCAGTCGGAATGATTTCTTAGTATTTTATGTGGTCTCTCCTCGTCTGGATATTGTTCTGCTGTGGGCTTAATATTTCTCATGACTTTTCAGAATATTTGGCAAGGTTGTAACCGTCCCTTGTGATCGCAATGAAAATCATTCCGGCTTATGCTTGGCAATTTTCCTATAGTATTCTGAAACCATGACCTTCCTTCCCAGACTTAGTAACTCGCCGATGTTCCCCACTGCGACGCCACCTCCTCTGACTTCCCCCCTCTACTTTTTTACCTTCCTTTCATCCGAGATGCCCTCTCATGACATTTATGTCCATGGCGACTATTTCTGGATCTACCTGCCCCGTCATCGTCTTCTTCTCGTCTCATTTTCCTTCGCAGGAGGACGGCATAGCTCATTTCCAGTCACGATTTCCTCATCACTTATTTTCTTCATCTCTTCCAAAGCTATCCACATCTCAG
Source organism: Calopteryx splendens (assembly GCA_002093875.1). Taxonomy (NCBI): domain Eukaryota; kingdom Metazoa; phylum Arthropoda; class Insecta; order Odonata; family Calopterygidae; genus Calopteryx; species Calopteryx splendens. The sequence continues at coordinate 206,399 of LYUA01000031.1, read as the reverse complement.
AAATGTAAATACCACTAGTTCCTCCTCCAGTTAGTTTCGGTAAGAGTCTTAGAGAAAAAAAACAGCGGACACTCATTCTTTAGATTATTCCAGAAAAAACCACCGCTGAGCGACGACACGATTAATGTGATAATGTGTACGGAAAAAGAATTTAGTTCCACCGGGTACCGATATTCTTGGTACACAATATGGCTTCTACGAGAAAATCTTCCCTTTTCTTATTTTTAGTAGACCTCTTTAGCCCACTGACTTAGGCTGTGTCTGTTATATCCGTGGTGCGCCCTTTGAAGGAAAGTTTGAAATTCATTCTTTTAATATCTTTAAATGAGCGCTTCTTGTCAGTTGAATCTGCCTACCATGAAAATTGAGGGCTAGATTTATACGGGAATTCTTGGTTTTTGGGGATTGAACTGTCTAATGTGAACTGATTGGTAATACCATTGCTTTCAATTTAGCGGGAGTACTATTTGACATGGGTGTCAGTTTGGATGTCATTCTCTCTATTGCTGTGATGTACTGGAAATATTTTATATTAGCATATATTTTTTTCTGGCAGTACACCCATTAGACATGATTTAACTTCATAGTACTTTCATGCTTATTGAAATAATAATGTTGACGTTCAGTGGAATTATCTATTTGTTCGTTCTTATTGGACATAAATCATCATTATGGATACCCAAAAATGTATAGAGTGTTTTAAATGTAATAAATTAGTTTTTAAAAAATGATTACCCGGTATAAAATGTTTACCTGGATTTTAGATCCACGCGTCAATGAAAACCATAGATATTTCGAGGACGTGGTTGCATTCTTGTTTCCTTGTAATCGAATAAATCTCACGTGTATTTCTTTTTCATTATGGGTCCCTTTCTCAAGTTTCCTTTCCGTAAATTTATTTTCCTACTGAAAGGTGAATAGAGAGCGAGAGGTTTTGGAATAGCTATATGCGAAGGTAGAATTGAAGGGAGGTTTGAAAAGAAGGCTTTTAGGGCCAGTCGATACCGTCTTTATAGCAATCTACATGAGTATAAAAATAAATGCGCATAAAGTGATGGGATTTTGTGATGTAAAAGAAAATATAGGAAAGGAACGAGTAGGAAGGACGAGTGAACAACAAAAAAAACATGACAGAGGAAAAAGGAGAAAATTATAAAGAGAAAGATATTGAACGGCAACGGTGGAGGAGATTGATAAGAAAGGAAAACAGATTATCTGAGTCTCAAGATTCCAACGAATCATACCTTTAAACACGGTTTCTCAAAAATAGTAGCCACAACGACCTCCTTTCAATTCATTTTTTATTTTCTATCCTTTTCTTCAGAAATATCTAATTACTGCATCAAAATTAAGACGGTAAATAAATGCCTCAATACATTTGGATAACTTTGTTTTAATAAAAGAAAATGAAAACATGCATGATATAAAAATACCTAAATAGGAATTAAGTTGCTCAGTTTAATTTGAAGTACCTCCTTGTTTATTTCTACATACGTTTAAAAAAATCTTGTTTCCTTAACTTTTTCAAAACTTCTTAACCTTAGGGCCGTTTGAGAAAAGCTGATTCAGAAAATATATGTCCTGATGGTCCTCTATGAATGTTCTAAAGTTATTTATGAATAAAATATTTGAGTACTACTTGTTAGATGAGTTCATTATTTGGAGCAATGGGTCTTTCTTTGAATTTGAAATAGCAAACAGTTATTAAGTTTCACCGCTTCTTGTCTGGTGTTTCTTTCTACTTACTACTTTTGCTAGATATTTGTTTTTTTGTTAATATAAGAAATTCGTAAAAGGGAAATTTTGAAGTTTCTCCCTTGTGCATTAAAATTTATGGCTGAGAGAAGTAATTCCCTCAAAAAATGTAATTTTCCACCATATCTACCATAAGTTTTTGTCCTAAATATTTTACTAAGCAAGATACAGTAGTTACACATTTTTATACGAATTTTAGAATTGAGTTTTTTTATTGAGCAATTATTTCCCTCTTTACGGACCAGGAAAATAAATTAACGGGAGTAATCTATCAGCTTTTCATTAAAAAGTAGGCAATATTTTGGAAATATAGTTGAACTTTTTTTCTGGTGGAAAATAAATATTAAATCAATAAAATGTACTCCATTGATTTCAAAATCAAATCACAGTATTCAAACCGAAGGTCGGTTTGGTAGGTGATGGCAGATCTCGCCCATTACTAAGCTCAGCGGCGTGTAAAATTCACACATCAAGTTAGGGGGGCAGTTCCTTTTCCTGTATCGCCAGTGATTTCTCAGGATAATCTAGTACCCTTAGAATGGAACACAGCTTGGGTGAAGCTGAGGGTGGTCAGAGGCGTCAACCAAAATCGATCCTGGGTCCTCCGGTTGGTAGCACAGCACTCAAATGTATATGCTGAATTCGAGTATGACACTCAGTGTATCGAAAACTATTGCACGCCTTCATGGGCAATACTTGAACCATATCACGTCGTAACGCTCCAAACGGTTATTCATCTTTATATTAACAAACTGTTTTGGTCATAGTAGATACATGCATAGGAGAAAGGTATGTAAGTCCAGGACGAAGCACATTAGCTTGGTATGGTTCGTTGGTTTCGCCGGCATAGTTTTTGTAGGAGGCGGCTTGCGTCTCTTACTACCAGGGAAAGGGAGTCCTTGAGGAAAAATCCACGCCCATCGAGATGGAGACATATGGAGCATCCGAATTCATTCAGCAATCTCACTTCTCGGCACTGTCTTTTCCGCTTTCCCTCTTCTTCTGTCTCTTTCTTGCAAGCACCAAATGCCTGCCGGGTATCCATCTCACTCACTGCCCCATCTCCCTAACCCCTCGTTTCACTCACCTTGCCCCTAACCCCTTTTCATCTTCCCTTATTTTCCTGTTTTCTCTTCCTCACTTGCAACCTCGAGCTTTCCCTTTTTCTTCATTTTCGATGTTTCCTTCGAAATCCCTCGAGGCACTATTTTTCATGTATCGTAATCATCTTACCTCAAAGCTTTTTCACTTTGAATTTTTCCATTGCAGCTTCTAAAATCAAGGTAACTCATAGCTATTAAAACAATTTCTTGGCTTTCTGATTACGACACAAAGTGAGAATTTAATTATTTAGTCACTAGTTGCTGCCTGTCATGTGTGCAGAAAAGCTTCAACTATGGTGGAAGTAGCATTAGAAAATTTTCATTAGTTACCACGATGGCTGGTGGTATTTCAATTTTATATTTAAACTGAAGTCTGGAAAAAGATCGCATCAAGAAGAGCATCCAATGTCGAACAAATATGCCCATAACCATCAAACTTCTCGATTTCTATAGTATAAATATTTTCACATCTCATAAAATAGTTTCCTAATGCGCAACATTCTCCTTCTGTGTAAAGGAAGACCGAATAGCTTTCTCGCCATGGGTTTACAGTTAATTTATGGTTAATCCGTGCGCTGATTTTTTATGATGACAGGGATTATGAAAGAATTCATTTGATCTGGGCATCAATTCTTTGCAGAATGGTCACTCATTTCAGATCCAAGATTTTCTATTCTTCACGTACTAATTTATGGATTCCAAAGTATGATATTCCCGGAAAAAAAATAAATTATTTTACCCTGGGATTAAACTTCCATGGCGTGGGTCTATTCTCTGCGGTCCATAAATATTCATCGTGCTTGAAATTAGAAAGATCATTCGATTACTCTTGACTCACTCCTCCCCTACCCTTCTTAACCCTTGCCCGCCATCTCATCCCTCCCGACTTTTCCCGCCTTCTCCTCAGCGAGCCCCCGAAGAACGCTCCCATCAAGTGCTCTCTAAAGCCTCCTATAATATTCTTTGCACCCGTTTATTCGCTCATGGAAGCACATCGTGATCTCCTCCAGATTCTCCCACCCCGTGTTTCGACGCGGAATGTCTCGAAATCTCACCCAAGGAGTCGCCCGGCCGTAAAGAGAGATTTTAACGGCGCTGTAAAAAGTTGAAGGTGCTGAGAAAAATCTCGTGCTTGGGGAGGGAAGGAAAAAAAGGAAAGTCGGAGATAAGACGGGGAGATAGTAGGCCGATGTGATGCATGTGGAAACGTACGCGCGTTGTATCTTTTCGCGCGGAATAAGATTTGGGAGAAGGGAAATGGAGGGAGGCCTGGGAAGACTGAAATGGCGCAGTAAACAGGTGAATGGGGGAATATAAACGTGGTCGAGAGCAGGTCGGTATTGATTCTTGGACGGAATGAGTCGGTGGAGGTGAATTTGTTTGCATAAATGTGTGTATCTCGCTTGTGCTTGCCTCGGGAAGATAATTTATGACTATCTCGAGAGCTTCGTGCAATTTGTTCTGTCATGAGGATTTTACGGTCGCCACGATGATATGCGAAGATCATTTTTTTTTCTTTTTTGACAGAAATTTTGACCGTTTTAAAAAGTACTGTGATAACTCTTGTTGCAAGTGTATTATGGGACGAAAGAACAATTTGTTTTCCTCCCGGAAAGGAACATTTTGGGTAGCGTTGATGTGGTGGAATAGTTTCATGTGAATGTGGTTGTGCACGCGCTGCTAGCATGTCCGTGCATAGAGCACCTTTTCGGCTCAAATACTTTGAGAGTTTCAAAGTGCTTAGCTACCCGATATCCACGTGTCGTATCCCTACTTATACTGCGGCCAAGCCAGCACGAGCATAAGCTTTGAAGTTGTGGATAACTTAAGGGATTAGGAACAAAGTGTTGGTTTGGCGATGCGGTTTTGGTCTGGGGGTAACTACTAGATGTAAGGAGCGGTGGAGGGAGGAGGGCGGTAGAAGCTGGTCCTGTGGGTTTAGCCAGCCGGTAGAATCCGGTTGCCACAAACCTTCCAAGTGAGGAGCCGTTTGGATATTGGAAGTTGCGGTTTTAACAAGTCCATGGTGCCTTAAAGCGCATTGTTGGCGCCGTAGAATTTGCTACTTATTACACGTCCCACCCTCCAGTAAGCTAAAATTGCCTGTGAGAGTTCGCCGCACGCAAATTTTAGCTTATCGGGTGCTCAAGTAGTGGGTGCATGGGAGAAAGGGCTGCCGCCTCTTTTGATTCTCGTGATTTGAAATCCTGGAAACGGCTATTATGCAGTGTACCTGCTTCAAATTCCCAATATTTTGAGCATCAAATGAGATTACTGCTATTGTCGTAAAGTATAAGGGTATTTAAAGTATTACGTGAAGGCAATTAACATGATAAATGAAATCAAACAGAACTATATCGTTTCCAGAGAGTAACACATATGGTGACACGCATTGGAAATGGATTTCTCCTCAGATTTATAATGCCTCCACCAATTATGGCAAACACGCCCTCTTGAACGATAAGTCCTCTTAAAATTTCGGAAAATTCAACGCTTGGTAAAGAAATTGTGAAACACCTATTCTCACGAATTTTCTCATCAATTTTCCTTACCACATCTTCATTGACAACATAAGGCCCTCCTCCTTAGTACCATAACCCACTCCTTGGTACATCATGCACATTCGTTTGGTGTCTTGCTCATTCCCTAGCCATTCCATCACTCACTGCTCTGTCACCATACATCTCGACGATCTGCCGATGAATTTCCGCGAGTTTTAACTTTCTTGCATTCAGAAATCGGATAACAGACTGTCCCTATTTCAAAGTCGGTGGGATCTTCTATAGACTTAAACATTGCAATCAAGTAAAGCAAAACGTAAACACACTTTTTTGGGCCGAACTTGAAAAAATGGTTAGCCAAGATGTCAGAAAGCTCAGAACAGCGGTCTCAGTGCTACAGTGGAACTATCGAGACGTGGTTCTCACTTATGGTCCGTACTTCATATATTCGATGTAAGAACAAACTGATACTGAAATTTACCCATAATTTAATTACTAAAGTATAAAAATGCTATTGCTTAAGTTTGTATACCATTGAATAAGTCATATTAGTCATGATTATGTAACGTAAAATTATTAGAGTTAAATACAGGAATGGATAATATGTATCAAAATTAAACCGTTTTTTATGAATTATGGCTCACTATAAAGGAGCCTATCAGGCAAACTCTTCCTTCCGAAGTTATAAGGCTTCTCGGAACCTACCTATGTCAGGTACTGTATCTAGTGCAACTAAGTACGCTTTCCGTCATTTAATTTAAACAAGAGAATTTGCCTGATCTGTTTGCTTAGGTCGTAATATACCAACAAGAAATTTTTCTCTTCTGGAATGGAATTTTTCCTCGTATTAAATGGAATGTCCCAAGCCAACTAAAAAAAAAACAAAGATTTGAAACGATGATTATACAGTTTTTTAAACTGAGTGATGTCTTTTTGCAAAGAGTATTCGTTATAGGTATTTGGGGGTACGCCTTTCCTCCACTCGAACGTTAGCAGCCCACAATCATTCATCCTCCTCCTCGACTGATTACCGACTGCGTCCCTGACCTGCACACGTACAAATTCCACCAATCCATGCTCAAGGTACTTACTCTAGATCCGCCCCTACTCACTTAGCACTTCGGTGTCGTTAATATTTGTTCACATGAGAAAATTCATTTTTGTTGACTCCGGTTTTCGCTCCGATTAACCAAGGGGAGATCACAAACATTATCGCTGTTCTTTTAAAAGACTCTCACAAAATAATGTTCCGTGGCTTCATTACTAATGAGATCGTAATTTTACTGAGGATATCTAGCGATCATGAATGATCTTCTGAGCTTCGGATCCTCATCATTTTTGTACATGGTACACGAAGAATGATTGTTACGTAAGATCTTAGTTGGAAATAGTTCTTATAGCCAATGAAATTTGAAGGCGCTTCGTTCATATCGTGAGAAAACTTGTAATCGGCCGAAATTAGAACAACAGTCGAAGCGTACAAAAGGCGTCGGATTGATTCAAAAGAAGAAAGGGCGCTCTTCAAATGGAACCTTTTCCTTTCGGTTGGTTTGCTGCTTACCTTTCCTCCTTTTGTGCGGAAACACGCTAATTGTTACGTATAAGATGGATGGATGGAAGTGGTGGGGGGTCGGAGGAAGGGGAGTTGTTACCGACTTCGAGCTCCACCCCCACATATATATCCCCCGGGGTGGGAAGCGGTTGGAGGGGGGGGGCGGATGAATTGGCGCCGTGG